>APFE030839583.1:0-15374 GCA_000404065.3 Pinus taeda
GAATTTAAATATTTATTCAAAAATATCTATTAAGTTTAATTTTAAATGGGAAAGATAAACTTAATTTTGACAACATTCACTAATTTTGTTTAAATTATTAGACATGTTAAAGGTTGGTAGACTAAATTTTGAAGATATGGAATTTATTTTTGTTTAAAGATACTAGCAAATATAGGAATTGTAGGGATGACACTATTTTTTCAATTCGATCTTTTAAAATAAGTTTAACGATTTAAAAATATATTATAAAATATGTTAAATAAAAAATATATTTTAATTTAATTGGATTTGAATTCAATTAAAAAGATGTAAATAATAAAACTATGTTAATTTAATTTAATTTAATTTGATTAAGATTAAGAAAATGTTAATAATTTTCATAATATATATTTTTTTAAATACAAAGTTCGAGAATCTATTTCTTTTGTTAAGAATGGTAGATCCTTTTTTTCATTATGGTATCTGCAAGCAGGTTACAACCACTTAGCTTAATTAGGTGATCTCAAACTTCTCGTTGGAAAAGCAGGTTTGTTGACCACAAAACCGCATTATACGCCATCTAGTAGCAAAAAGTAGTTATTTTATATATTCAAGCTATATATACTTGATTATCATGTACACAACCATGAGTTGTCTTTCTATATATATAAACTACTACAAACTGGGACGGAAATGCTATCCACATAAAAACTTAAGCAAAAAGACTACGACTTCATCCTCCTAGTTATCCTGATCAGTCGATGTCAAGTTACCTAGGGTTGGGTCCTTCACACTGATCTAAGAAGATTGGTAACTAAGAACATGCTTGAGAATGTTTTCTATATTTGACTGAGATGACCATCCAGATTTTTTCCATCGCCTTTGCTAGGAGGCATTTATGGAGCCAATACATGCATAGAGTCTATTTATATTGTGCTTCTCTACCGCGAGTCTGTCTCAGATCAGGAACCAATACTTTCCACTCTTCCACGTCCACTGCCTGTACTTTCGCAAATCTGTTGATGTCATCCTCCCACTCAGCAATGAGTTGTTGAATCTCCTCTTTGGTGCCACCCACATATGCAATAATTATTTATTGGATCAGTTTGCCAATTGGTTTCCTCCCACTGTGTTTTCCAAGATTTCTCAGCTCATCCTCAACCTCACTCTCCTAGAGTCTCTTGTCTCTGTCTTGCCTTTCCCTGAACTAGCCATTATTGTACTATTGCATAACCTTATATCCTATTGATGACAACAGCCCAAAACTAGCTTCAGTGCTTTTTTCCTCTAAGAGGAGTTACCTACTTCGGGACCAAGAAACAAAAAATTCCAAACCACTATTTTCATAATTTTCAACAGCCACTCGTTCTCTTCATCCAATGTTTCTTCCCCCCATATATCTTATTCAAAGCCCCTAAGTGTTAAAGACCCCCAACATCACCATTTTAATGATGTTTGGGCCTGCACAAGACTATGCAACTTCAACCTTTCAGTATAGTCAACCAAATATCAATTATATATATATATATAGAAGTGCGCCCTTCCAATTCCGCTTACCAAACTTATGGCAGTTTGTATAAACATTTTGCTCAATAACAAAAATCTGCTCTTCAATTACGTACCTTCCACAACTCTTCCACTGCAATAAACTGATTTCAACGCAGTCTCCCACATCTTCAATTTATTCATTTGAATTAGAAATAATGCTGGCTCATACGGTTTTTAATATCAGTGCTTTCAATCCAAAGTCTATACTAAACCAACAATCTGATCATTCAACTTACCTCCACAATGAATAATCTGGGCTACGCAACCTTCACTACTTATGCATCTGGTTTTTAACGTTCCGCTCCACGAATTCTGTCCTGCAATTCCTGAATGAATTCTTAATGATTATTACAACGTCACCATTTCCTCAACGCTGGATTTCAACGAGTTTTTCCAGACTTATGTTCAACGCTGGATTTTCCTCAATTCAATACGGTCGCTTTCTGCAAACAATTCTCCAGCGCTGACAGTCTCTCCTGCAAACATACTCTTTCAGAAATCAATGTCAATTTTAATAAACAAATCATTCCCACTCAGTCTCTACGTTCCATTTTGTTCCCTCAACAATACTAGCAGATCCATAAAAGTCGATTTCCATACTCTCAATCGGATTCCACGCTATATATAACACAATTCCACTTGTTTTCAATCAATCCAACATTACGAAGTAAATGAATTCAAAACCTGCGCTTTCAACATAGATTAAATCACCACCAAGTTCATTAATTTTAATGTGAGACATAAATCAAATCCATTTAACTTAAAACAGGCCGAAGCACAGTTCTATCAATGTCGACTCATATAAACGATGCCACTCCATACCACTACACAGACAACCATTCTGTATTGTAAATTCATACAATTTCAAATATATTGATTTCAGTTTCACCTGTATACAGCTTCAATAACTTGATTCACATAATATGTCAACTTTTATCATTGTACCGCAGACCAACACATTAACAATAATAATTCACCATTTATTCGTACCCAATCCAGTGCAGTTGACATTGATTATGCAGATCGAAAAACTTTTGTTGGCCAAATATTTCATTTCTGTGGCCCTTTACAATTGTTGAAGGCTTACAACCTTGTTGTTCAAGCCTACTCTCAAACTCACACTCACTCACAATCTCAATGTATTTTTCTCTCAAAACCCCCTCCTATTTATACAATTTTAAAAATAATCTAATTTAATGCTCAATCCCCTTAATGTCTCAATACCACTAAAATATCTCAACAAATCCTATCATCTAGAATCTTATCCGTTTATATCCTTAACTAGTCAAATTCTCCCATATCCTTTTATTAATAAAAGGATATTTACAAAATCCTCATTTTCTTCTATTTTATTTAAAATAACAAATTAATTAAACAAAATATTAAAAATTGTCACACCCCCTTTTCTAACATATTTACAAAAAGAAATACCCTTGATGCTCTTGCATCATTACATTACCATGGCTTAGAAATACCACATGCCCAATATGATGTGTTGATATTCCATCTTCTTAAATTAATTAATGTGAGGTAATTTAATTAATAGAGTATATTTAACATGAAAATAAATATTATAATTGATATGTCAATATTACCATGAATATTCCAACATATTTCACGGGGTTTAAATACCTACGATGAACCTAATAATTAAATTATAACTATGAAAGATCTATTCTTATGATTAGCATAATTATAGGCATATATATTTTCAATTTTATTTTCAATTTAAGTTAACGGAAAATATTAACATTAAATTAAGACAAACTAGGGAAGCCATATAGATTAAATAGATTGAACTACAAATAAAATTCGATCCATGATAACCATCAAAATGGTTACCCCAATATTCCTATCACATTCCATAGCTTAAAAAAACATGGAAATTAACTGAATTATAACATTATTACAAACTATATTGTGATTGTTTATAAATAATATTTTTTTCATCCATATTTCAACAACAACAAAAAATCTTAGTGGTGAAATATGTCAATATTACTATGAATGTTCAAACATATTCCATGGGGTTTAAATATATGCCATCAACTTGATAATTAAATTATAACTATGAAATATATACTCTTATGATTAGTAAATTGTAGGCATATCTATTTTGGACTTTATTTTCAATTTAAGTTAAAAGAAAATATTAACACAAATTAACAAACTAGCAAAGTCATATAAATTAAATGGATCTAATTGCAAATAAAATTCAATCCATGATAATCATCAAAACTAGTAACCCATAATACCTATCACATTTCCTAGATTAAAACAAAAAATAAATTAACAAAATTATAAGTTTATTACAAGTTATATTGTGATTATTTATAAGAATAGTTTTTTGCATGCATATTTCAACAAAAAAATAATATTAGTGGAAAATTTTAGTGAAAAATAATCTTTGTTGGGTTTTCTTGATGCCAATATCAAGACCAAATGCATCACTATTTACTTCACACTTTTAATACCCATTATAGGAATTATTAGCCATGTTGTTGAATTATGTTACATATTGATAGCCATTTTACCTTGGGATTTGAACTTGTGTCATGCTCTTAACCATTAGATCTACTCAAACTATATAGTAGTATATCACTTTTTAGAAGCGATATATAATACTATTTATTTTTTGGCTTCACTATTTACTTCACACTTTTAATATCCATTGTAGGATTACATTATTGGCCATGTTTTTGGATTATGTTACATATTGATAGCCATTATAGCTTGGGATTTGAGATTCTGGCATGCTCTTAACCATTAGATGTACTTGAACTATATACTAGTATATCACTTTTTAAAAGCTATATATAATATTATTTCTTAAGGGGACTTGAACCTTGAACCTCATGATTTTACTGTATCACTTTTTAAAAGTGATATAGAATATTATTTCTTCGTTGGCTTGACCCACACATAGATGTGAACCTTAAATCTCATGATTTACATAATACGTCATAACAAGTAGGTCACCAATTGAGATGCCCCACAAATTTATATATAATAAATTATAACTATTTAATATACAAATAAATCTAAACTTTTAATATTAATAGAAAAATCAAAAAATATATATCTAATTATTTTTAATTTTAAGATATAGATTTATTATAAGATTAAGTTAAATTTAGTAAATTACAAATAGATAAATTTAAATATAATTATATTGAAAGAACTTAATAAAAAAAAAAAACTAATTTAATTAGAAAATAAAATAATTTAATTTAAGCCATATTTTTTAGGTATAATTTAAATCTTAGAAAATATATAATTTAATTTAACCTCATGTAAACCTTTTATTTTAAAAATTTATAACTGAATCATGTAAGAAACCACCCTTATTAATTTAACCTCATGTAAACCTTTTATTTTAAAAATTTATAACTGAATTATATAAGAAACCACGCTTAATATAATTTTATTATTGATCCAGTTCTTCAATTAAAATTTTATGATAAATTTAAACACTAACCATGTATCTACGTTGCATAATGTTCCTCGAAAAAGTTTAACAATGATAAGTTCTTGGAAAGCATCTTTCTAACGAAGTAAATATTTCACGAAGACAGTTGAAATATTTTCTGACATCGTAACAAAACAATGACGGATAATGGTCCCTTGATCCTCCTCGTGCTACGCAGTGGTCCCATATAGTGGTGGAATATTTTCTGACATCATAACGAATCAATAACGTGTCATTACTATCTCAATCGGAGGGAAACTAAATTTGAATGCGGTCGTTTCCCTCGCCAAAAACATACCCGTTAAAAAACATACGCATTAAACAAGGAAGCGGCTTTACATATGCATTCTTTGCCCATGCAGAAGCATTTTACTGTGTGAAAGGTGTTTTCAAATGTTTTGTTCCCTAAATTTCTTTATTCTCTGAAAAAAGTATTTTCATGTTTTTTTAGTGAATAATTGATTTTAATTTTTTAAGATAATTTTAAGAATATTTGTTAAATCAATTATTTGGAATTAATTAAAAGTGTGATTGACTATAAATATTTGCATATTTTGGATTTTATATTCATGTTGAGATAAAGATCTAAATGTTCATGTTAGGGGAATTACAGATATATGATAGTTTGGATTACAAATAAAAGCCCAGTATCCTTATCACAAGTTCGACGGAGTAAATAACATATATACACATATATACAATCCGTTGTTTTAGAGGAGAAATAACTATTTAGACTCTCTGACATGAATTTCACTACAATCACAAAAACTAGTTAAGCGTTTTAACTGGCATATAGTTTCTTTCTCAATAGCAAATGCAAGATGTTGCCTATTTAAGGGAGCATGTGGGAAGATAGATAAAAGTGTTTTGTATGTACACAATATATAGTCGAGTGAAACGAAATACTTAAGAGTACTTCTCCTAAAATGTCATCAATTCCCTAGTTGCGCAAAATAATGTAACTGTTCTCATGGTATCTGAAAATCATATTTGTTGAACTTTCCTATATATTTTTCAAACACAATATTTAGTTCTTTTCGATTAAACTAATACACTTTTCTAATTTTCAGAGTGAAGTGTCCAGCGATAGATAAAAAAACGTAGATGGCATCCCATGAAGTTAATATTTTGAACATAGCACCTTTTATTTTTTTTTACAAATATTTCTAATTTTATAAATATGGAAAATATTGTAATGATTATAATTATGATTTTAATTATTAATTAATATTTTTAGTTATGATAAGTATTAATTAATATATGTCATTTGGTGATAGTTATTAAATAGATGTTAATTTAATATTATTACCTAAAAGACATAATGAGAGGTAAATTTTTACATTTTTCCCATATGTTTTTAAGCTTTCATGTTACTATAATTTGAAAAGATATGGTATATATACATATTCAAGAATAAAATTAGTTTCTTTATGGTATAATGAACTAGCAAATACTAGGTCAACCAACTAGTATGCTTACTTTAAAGTTTACAAGGCAAGTCACCACAACAATACTTATAAGCAATCAACAACACAACCATATTTAACAAGGTATTATAGATGTTAGAGATCGAACAAAACAAATATATATTCAAGAATTTGTGCAACTCACAAGAACACTCTACAATTCATCATTAATAATCAAGAATATATGTAGTTTACATGCAAGTAGGAGAGTTAGAACAACCACGTAGAATGTAGAAACTAATCCCTAAGCTAAGTCTCACACAAAACTAATGAATGAACTCTCTCCAATAATAATTTCTCCATTAAGTTCAACACTCCCCTTTAATGGAGAAAGGGTTGACTAGTACTCCTAACATCTCCCTAAATAACTTAGATTTAATTATTCCAAGGGACTTAGTAAAAATGTCTACAACATTATCACAAGTATTACAATATTGAATATAAAACTCCTTTGACTGAACCTTCTCTCTAACAAAGTGAAATTTGAAAACTCCCCTTTAATGGAGAAAGGGTTGACTAGTACTCCTAACATCTTCCTAGATAACTTAAATTTAATTTTTCCGAGGGGCTTAGTAGAAATGTATGCAACATTATCATAAGTATTAAAATATTCAATATAAAACTCCTTTGACTGAACTTTCTCTCTAACAAAGTGAAAATGCGTATCAATAGACTTTGTGTTTTTATGAAACACTCGATTGTTTGTAGGTTTGATCAAGCTCTGGTTGTCACATCTGATAATTCTTGCATATTTTGTTCTTCTTTGGAATCATGGAGAAGTCTCCTCAACCAAACTTCTTCACATCACACATTGCATGATACTTGGCTTCTACTAAAGACAAGCATACAATGTTCTGCTTCTTTTTGCTCCATGCAATGACCCCAGAAACAATGTTGAATGCATAACCTTTTATGGATCGTCAGTCATCTAGTTTTCTGGCCTAGTATGAATTTGAAAAACCTGTCACTCTAACATCAAATGAATCAGTATATTTAATACCAATGTGTAAGGTTCCTTGAGGATACCATAAGATGCCTTTTGTTGCAACCCAATGGTCCTTAAGGGTCTTTGAAATGAATTCACTAAAGACACTGACTGCAAAACCCAAATCCGACCTAGTTATGGTCAAGTAAATTAATGAATAATTATCTCCAAATCCATTAAACTTATCTAGAATGGGATCTAGAAGTCTTATCATGAAAGAATTATCCATTCCCATTCACTGATGGGATTTTATTTGGAAAGAACCTCATCTCTGGGTGTCCCCTTTTCCAACCGTTTTATATTAGCTTTATTTATTTAAGCATAAAGTATTTACTTTCATTGTTACACCTTGGACCTAGCTTTTCTTAACTTAGGTTAGTAGAGAATATAATGGAGGGGTTTACATACTCTGACCCTTAAATTTACATCGTCCTCAGTGTACTACTACATCTTACAATATTATTTCCTTTGTTCACACATAGCTTTTTCTGAATTTATAAATTCCCACGGCCTCGCCATTTCATGCACCTCTTCCTATATATCTATATATATATAGATCGGTTACAAAAGAGTTTTACCCACACATCTCCCTCCATTGCAACTGGTAGCATTTGTTTCAATCAATTTTGCGAGAGCTTTTAGACATAGAAACTCAACTTTGTCTACCATAGTTAATATCTTAACTTGATTTACAGTACTACTATTTGGGAAACTAGGGGTTACGTTTCCCACCTTTTAAATATAATTCCTCGTGTTCATTCTGTTTCAGGAAATTCATGTTCTTTCCTTACATTCTTCTAATCATTTTGTGTTATTGTCAACCACTTGCTTCCTGCAATTCCCCTCCATTAGTCACAACAAGTAAAACTAGCACATTTGACTAATCAACATGTATAAAATATCATATCAAATTAGCTCAAACATAACCATCAAAATCATATGTACCATCAATTATAGATAACCTATTATCCACATAGATCAAAATCATAATCACATTCATAGACAACTTAAATAAAACATTGATACTTATCCTTGAATCACTTCTTAGCTTCTTTCTTCAGTACGCACTCTGAGTCGATTGCCATAGCAGACAATCACCTAGTGGCTTTTCTTCTATCATGTGCACCCGCACATAGTGTGCATTACACACACACAACTATACATGTAATATATCATCATGCAATACATGCATCCATACCAGTACCATATATATTGTTTGTACACATTATGACCTGTACATGTGTACCTAATTTCAATGTCCATAGCATGAAATATCCTTCATCCACATGTTTTCAACCATGCTAGTATTATTCCAAATATTCCTTCAATTTTTCATATTACCTTTAGGAAATTTTGACTAAACCATGCTCGGTTTGTCCATAGGAAATTAAGGAATTTCATGGTCTTGTTCAATTTCTATTATTCGAGCATAAGTAAATAAATTTTTTATGTGAATGTATTTAGGTTCTTTTATTTATCTAATCCCTTTCATGTGTTTTGTGGTTGCAGAATAATTTCATCAAACTCCTTCATACTACAACTTTATCATACCAATAACTTTGCGTTTTGGAATTTACTTGGTCGCTAAAACAGGTCTTAATGACCTCTGCCAAATCATAAAGTAAGCATTTAATATAGTATGAATTTCAATATTATACTTGAGGTTTAATAGCAACTTTTAGCCTTGTCGTTAAGAAAATAATTATTTGGTACTCAAAAGTACTCTACACATAAACTAATGATGTCATATGATTTACTATTGTTCTATTTACACTCCTTCCTACACCTTGTTGGCCATGAATACTTTAGTGTATGTTCAAAACCAATTGAACAATAAATATGAAAATAGATACATCCCCCATACATGAGTTATAAATGAAGGTTACCATACTCTTAATTCCACATGCTCAAAGTTTTCTAGGTACTATGCCTACCAAGTTGTGAACCTAAGTTAATCACATTTTACACTTCTTAAAAATTAAATCACCGCTGGAAACAAAATAACATAACTCATTTATCAATTATCAAATGAATTCTTTCATCGTTTAGGAAATATTTTTTATGTTGTCCTATTCAGAACCAACAACACTATTGAGGAAATCTAGCCGGCAAACTTCTTCAAGATTTTTTGATAGTGGTATAAAATGTAAATTTCATATTATATGTTTGAGTGCAACCATCCTGATTAATAGTCCCACCTAACCATCCTATATGGTTAAAGCATCCTATTGATTGAACAACGAGTTGTTTCACAGTTTGTCATTCTTCCTTCTAGAGACATTTTTATATATCACTCCTTTGGTGCAAGTATTATTTTATTAGAATAAGATCCTTAGATCTGCATGACTATTTTAATGCGAAACATTTTGGCTTTATCAAGAATTTTTTAATTAATTCAGATAGTCATGATCCAAATATAGTGTACTTCTTATTAGCCATTAGACTACAACTGGATTGCTCTATTTTTAATTCAAGTGCATAAACGCCACCATATCCAATCTATTTTTGATATAAATTTTATAAATACATACAAATTATTTTAATATTATCACTTCCCATATGAAGTACCTTTGTAAGATCTAGCATTTTTTTCTTGTTGCATCTTGGAAAGACATATTGTAAGATATCAGTGGAACTTCATCCATATTTGAATGGGTATGCAGATCAAGGTTGTAAATTTTGTGGTTGCATGCTTTGAGTTGACACATTGGAGTTTGATTCAAATCAATAATGTGGCCTTGAACCTATATTTAATATTGTCTTAATAATATTAATCGCGAGACTTAGGAGAAGGTTTTACAATTCCATTACATATTGTTACTTTTGGGTGATAGTCCCATTGACCTACTTATGGAGGTCATACCATTATTAATGTATGATTTCTTCATGCATACAATAAGTTGTATCGCATGTGTGCATACTCTTCACAACTTTGACGCTAGTTCCATCTAGATTTGAACATAAAATTTGTGATTCTTATTTATGTTAGCTAGAATTATTTAGATATTGTTTTACTCAAAGACACCCATAGGTCCAAACTATGCATGTCCAATGAAATATGTATATATTACTTAATATAGTAACCTGGAAAAATTACATTCCACTTAAGAAAAGATATGTAAAATAAACACATTCAATTTTATAATCAAACTCATCACTAATACAAATCAACATAATAAACAAAAGTGTTTATTGGAAAAACACTTAGTAAACATACTTAAGAAAATTCAAATGCAATGGAATATAAAATTTAAACACGTACATTAACAAAAAAACATTGAAAAAGCCACATGCACATACAAAGATACATCAACAAGCATTGGAAAAACAAATTCTCACATCTATATGCAATTTCAAATAGCACACGAAATACAAATATAGATAAGCAAATACACAATTATAAAACTTTAAATATTAAACACAAAATACAAATGTAAATAGAATATGATAAAAGGATGACACTTAAGAAAATCTATGTAAAATATACACATTCAAGTTTATAATAGAATTCATGGCTAATACAAATCAACATAACAAACACAAGCATTTATTGGAAAAACACTTAGAAAACATACTTAAGCAATTTCAAATGCAATGGAATATAAAATTTAAACACATACATTAACAATCAAACATTGACAAAACCACATACACATACAAATATACATCAAAAAACATTGACAAAACAAATTCTCACATGTATATGCAATTTCAAACAACACACAACAAACATACCATTCTAAATTTTGAAATATTAAACACAAAATACAAATTCTAATAGAATACAATAAAAAGGTAACACTTAAGAAAATATATGTAAAATACACACATTCAAGTTTATAATAGAATTCATTGCTAATATAAATCAACATAGCAAACACAAGCATTTATTGGCAAGACACTTAGTAAACATACTTAAGCAATTTCAAATGAAATGGAATATAAAATTTAAACACAGATATTAACAAACAAACATTGACAAAACCACATATACATACAAAGATACATCACTGGGAAAACAAATTCTCACATGTATATGCAATTTCAAACAACACACAAGATACAAATTTAAATAAGCAAATATACAATTTTAAAATTTTAAATATTTAACACAAAATACAAATTCAAATGGAAAAACACATATTATACAATTCCAAAGTCAATACAAAGAAACAACTTAGAAATGCAAATGCAACATTAAATAAGTAAACACACAATATACAAAGTAAAAACATACAATTTATATAAAAAATAAAATTTACACTATGAAGTTAATTACAATCAAAATTGAATACTACAAAAACACAATTTCAATTTCAAGCTAGATACAATACAAATATTCAAAAATAAACATTCACACACACACACACACACATATATATATGCAATTTCCAATAAATAAAAACATACAAAGTACAATTTCAAATAAACAAGCAAGCAATATACAAATTGAACTAAACACACAACGTACAATTTCAAATAAGTAATTCACAAAAATTTAAAAACATACATTAGCAAATAAGCATTCAAAAAACACACTACACATACAAACAATGAAAAACAAAATTCTTACATGTATATGCCATTTCAAAAAACACATGAAATAGAAATTTAAATAAGAAATCATACAATTTTAATCTTTTAAATATTAGACACAAAATACGAATTCAAGGGTTAACATTTATCTCAAATGTAGTTTTGCCTTTTCTACCCTTTAATTAAATTGATTAATTTAAAAAACAAAATGTTATATGAACATGAATTATGGTACTTGTAATGATTTTTTTATTGGGCTAATAATCCTTTTTCTGATCTTCCAAATCACACTAGGTCCAAGAAGAGAGCATATTCAAGAAATTATTGAACTAATAACTCTCTTTTCTAATCCTCCAGATCACACTAGCTGCAAGAGGAGAGCATACTTCAACAAATTATCAATTTTTCGCTATTTTTTTTTAATTTAAGAAATAGGATACCTAATTACACTTCCCCGATAATGGCGCCAAAATGTTTAGTCAATTTAGTGTTTCCTAAATTGCTACATAACTTATCAATCTGGGAGTCATAAACTGATGAAGTGTAGTGCACTGTATGTGCAAGACAACCTTTTTCTTACCTTACTGTTTTCAATTTTTATCTTGTTTTAGGGTTTTGTTCTTGTTGGTCTGCTAAACTGTTTAATGCAAATGGAAATCCTATTCTAATGTTTTAAGAATACATTTAAAGATCAAGTGTGGATATAGGATTAAAGACAAGGTTTATGTCTTATGGTAATTTCCAAACTTAGAGCTTCAAAGATTTCAAAACATGCTGTCTACAAAATCAAAGTTTTGAACAAAAGTGTAAAACATGCAACTACATAAATCAAGCTGAAGATAAAGTACTGAAAATGAGGTTATTGTCTCTACTGTCCATCTAATTACAGAATTGAAATCTAACAAACTGTTGCACTCAAAACCAAAAAGTAAAGAAGCTGAAAACTAATCATTGATTTCACCCATAAGCACAATATTTCATCAATTAACTTCTAAAATGGGGTTAAGCTAAAGACTCTAGAAATATCATCATATGACACTTAAGGAATGACATGTAAACTATCTACTTGTAGACTAATGAAAACAAAATGAATTACTTCACCTATAATCACAATAGCTTTCCAATTAATTTCTAAAATGGGGTTAAGCTAAAGTCTCTGGAGATATCATCATATAGCATGAATAACTGATATCTAAACTATCTACATGCACACTAATGAAACTGAAATCAAATTACTTCACCTATAATCAAAATAGCTCGCCACTTGACTTCTAAAACAGGGTTAAGTTAAAGGCTATGAAGATATCATCATATAGCATGAAGAATTGATATCTAAAATATCTACTTACAGATTAATGAAAGAAAAATCAAATTACTTCACCTATAATCAAAATAGCTCGCCAATTAAATTTTGAAATGGGGTGAAGCTAAAGGCTCTGGAGATATCATCATATAGCATGAAGAAATGATATCTAAACTATCTAAAAGCAGTAAAAAATCTCACTAAAATGAAAGCATAATAGCTGGAATTCAAAACTAAAGTTCAACAGAGGAAGAAAGTCTCAGATCACCACTTGATGCAAGAACTACATTAAAAAGGTCGAACATAACCTATCCTGAAATGCACTAATCAGTGTTAGTGGAAAATATAACAATGATGCAAAAACATGTACAGGAGTAAAACAATTAATACCATAAACGAAACATGAAATATGTACAACTCAAGTAAGAGAAAATATGCATCAAAACTATACCAAATGAAAGAAAAACCTTAGCCAATAGGGGCCCTCTGCACAACTTTGGATTAACACACTGTCACTTCACTTCAAACCCCGCTTAAACAGTCATGAAAAACAGAGTTTTTTCTATTATGAAACAGAGGATATATCTCTCGGTTACAACAACAAAATAACGCTAAAAACAACAATATCAAAACTAAAATACTTGCGTTGCAAATGCTTATATCTATAGAGGAAATAGATACCAGTATTTTGGAGAAATTTCTTCAGCAGTGGACACGTGAAGAGCTCAGAATCAGAGGATTTAGCCTCTTTGTTCCCGTGACTAGTAAATCTATGAAAAGAGGATGTTAGATTGCGTTATGGAGATGACCTGCAGGTGGAAAAAACAAGTCCATGAATTCTGGAACAGTTTCAGGCTTCCCTGCGTGCTGGAATACAGTCCTAGTTGACACAGGACTTTTTGTTGACCACCCTTTGATTGGTACTTTTCTTCAGAAATTCGGCTAACTAGATAGAACCTCATCCATGTGTGGATCATTTCTAAACTACCCATGTGTCTCGTTTCTACTACTGACACCTGTACCCTACAAAACAATGAAAACAATTGCGAATTGCTAATTAGCTGCAGAAAGTGGCTACATTGCGTAGCTGATAAACAAACACTAGATCAAATAGCATACACAATGATATAATCTAAAATCACTCAATTGTATTGCTAAAATCAACATGTAACAACTTTTGATAGCTTATGGGACACTAATATGGGAAAATAGAAGAGAAAAGGTTTAGGAAAATGAGAAGAAGAGAGGTAGTTCTAGGGTGCCAAAATGTTTAGTCAATTTAGTGTGTCCTAAATTTCTACATAAGTTATCAATCCAGGAGTCGTAAACTGATGAAGTGTAGTGCATTGTATGTGCAAGACAACCTTTTTCTTGCCTTACTGTTTTTAGTTTTTATCTTGTTTTGAGGTTTTGTTCTTGTTGGTATCCTAAAGTGTTTAATGAAAATGAAAATCCTATTCTAAAGTTTCAAGAATACTTTTAAACATCAAGTGTGGATATAGGATTAAAGACAAGGTTTGTGCCTCTTACGGTAATTTCCGAACTTAGAACTTCAAAGATCTCAAAACATGTTGTCTACAAAATCAAAGCTTTAGACGAAAGTGTAAACATGCAGCTACATAAATTAAGGAAAAGACAAAGTAATGAAAATTAGGTTACTGTCTCTACTATCCATCTAATTACAGAATTGAAATCTATCAAACTATTGCACTCAAAACCAAAAAGTAAAGAAGCTGAAAACTAATCACTGATTTCACCCATAATCACAATATTTCGTTAATTAACTTATAAAACGGGGTTAAGCTAAAGACTCCAGAAATATCAACATATGGCATGAAATAATGGCATGTAAGCTATCTAATTGCGGACTAATGAAAAAAAATCAATTACTTCTAACCCCTCTCCCTCTACTACTCTCTCCCCCATCTTTCTCTTTCTCTACTCTTCCCCCCTCTCTCTCGCTCTCCCTATCCCCCTCTCCCGCTCTCTCCCCTCCTCTCTATCTCTCTCTCTATCTCTCTCTACCCCTCCCTCCCCCAATCTCTCCCTCACCCCTCTCTCCCTACCCCTCTCACTCTCTCTCCCCTC
>APFE030839587.1:4645-37893 GCA_000404065.3 Pinus taeda
AACCTTCTCCTATGCCCTCCAAGCCTCATATTTCCTTGTGCAGTTTCTCCTGGGGTCCAATGCTGCCACCTGTGTGAATTCACCTCTCGCACAACTCACCAAACTCAGAAATAACTATGCAATCCTGAAGGAGATAATTCCTTCTGCATGAATGGGTTTCCTATATAGGAAAAATCCTCCAACTGATAGTACATTGTCCCATCATCTGATCTCAATTGGGTCTCTGACTGAACTGACATGCATGAGTTATTTATGAGAGAATATTTAGTTATATGAAGTGCAGAAGTTACGTGCATGCGTGCATTAACTAACTGAACTCACAATCAGTTCCACAAACTGTTGGAACTAATCTAACTAGACTTAACTCAGTTAACCGAGCTAACTAATTACAACTCAAAGTACAACTCATCTTGATCTCCTTTAATCAGGGGATAACTTCCTCAACCAATGGAGAAACTGTTGCATGTCTTCACATAGACTTCATGTTTGATTTTCTACAACTAATTAACTCAAGATGAATTAATTAATTATTTTACAAACAACTTCTAAGATCAAATTCGAATTTTAATTCCCAATTTTAGTTCAGGGACTAACTAAAATTGGAATCTATCCTGAAATGCTATTTATAGCAAAGCTATTTTTACCATTTCTATTTTATCATTCCTTGTTGTTATCTCCAACATTGGTACCTGAAATGTTATTTATAGCATTTCTTGTTGCTATTTTCAACAAACAAAGCTCAACTTGAGTTTCAGATTAAAGAGTAGACTAGGGTATTGGAAAATCTTCAAAGGCAGTTTCAAGGAGTAGAAAAAAAGTTGGATCTCATATAAAATGCCTATACAAGCATGCAAGCCATTCAGTCAAAATTGGAAACAAACAAAACTCAATTAGAGATCTAGGTGGAAGAATATGAAAGGAAATTATTTAAATATGAATCTAAGAAAGAAGCCTTCAAGGATGAAATTCTAGAACTATCCAATAATATTGTTGAGCTGGAACAGATTTCTGTGGTGGCGTCGAGCAATGTCGAATTTTTTTTTACTAACATTAGACTAAAGCACTGAGCTATCTCAACAAGAAAACATGTTAGCTAATCTGAAAGCTCGGGCTGAATTTGATTGTATTCAACATACTGATATAGCTTTGCTAAGTTCTTGGCACCCAGAAGAGATTGACAATGAAAATGACAGATATTTTTGGAATATGTGATGACTGATAGATAAAAAGATGCTCCTTCCTCCATTGAAAATCAGCTGCACTATGCCAACAGAGAACACATCCATCAGTCAGTGACCTAGACCCTATGACTTACTGCCTCAAACCTATGAACTATGAACTTGCTAGCCGCTACAACCCTCCTCGACTTATGACCTATATAAATTCCATCTGTAGATCACCTGGTAATGTAATGTACTAAAGCAAAACACTTGATCTACTTTTACAAACAATTTAGCGGAATCTTAATCGAACATGAGAAACATCAATAAGAACACATATAACTGATAAGAAGGAATCAATCACACATAACACAGAAGATATAACCAGGGGAAAGCCTCGGCCTAAAACCCCAACTTTGTATTATCATACAAGTGGAAATATAGCCAATACTACAAAAAGTATCAACTCAAAAGCTATCCTGCCCTCTCTGCAATATCTCTGTTGCTCATAGATAGTCAAAGGCCTCTATCTAA
The DNA here is from genome assembly GCA_000404065.3 of Pinus taeda. Lineage (NCBI taxonomy): Eukaryota > Viridiplantae > Streptophyta > Pinopsida > Pinales > Pinaceae > Pinus > Pinus taeda. Next base: position 6,340 of record APFE030839587.1, read on the forward strand.
CCTCTTGTCTACCCTCCAAGCCTCCTATTTCTTTGTGCAATTTTGATTGGGGTCTAGTGTAGCCACTTGTGTGAATTGGCCTCTTCACACACTCACTAACCTTTGATCCAACTACGCGGTCTTGAAGGAGATAAATCCTCATCATGGATGAGCTTCCTTTATAGGAAAAATATTCATCCAACTAATGGTACACTGTCCCTTCTCTGATCTCAACTGGATCTCTGTCTGAACTCACATGCATGAGCTATCCATGAGTGAATACTCAGTTATCTGAAATACAGTAGTTACATGCATGCAAGCATTAACTAACTAAACTCTCATTAATTTAACAAATTGTTAAATTAATCTAACTGGACTCGTCTCAGTTAACTGATCCAACTAATTACAACTCGATATTACAACTCATCCTTATCTCTTTAACTGATGGATAAATTCCTCAATTAATATATAAATTGTTGCATGTCCTCACATAGACTTCAAGTTTGTTTTTCCTTAACTAATTAACTCAAGATGAATTAATTAATTAATTTACAAACTACTATTAATATCAAATTCGAATCTTACTTCCTATGTTTAGTCCAGGGAATGACTAAAATAGGAATCCATCCTGAACTGCTAAAAATAGAATGTTATTTTTAGCACTTCCATTTTTCATTCCCTGTTGCTCAATCCAGCACTGGTACCCAAACTACTATTTTCAGCACTTCTATTTTTAGCATTTCTTGTTGCCATTTTCAACACTCCCTCTTAACAAGAAAGGCTTCCTGTCGAACTTGATCCTATAGCTTCATAATGTTCTGCATGCAACACTTCTACCAAGTGTGGTTGCTCCAGCAACTCTCGGAACAAAAAAAACTCCCAACTGACTTCTCTGTTGGGCTAGAAACATACTCTGATGCTGCAGCTCTACCTAATGCTGACAAGTTCTCCCTCTCTGACCTCTGCACTACTGCAACATCTCCATGCATCTCACAATGTTGCACACCTCTATGTGCCATCTTGCACTGGTGCAACACACTTGTGCCTCTCACATTGCTGCAGCCTGCTAGCTCTGCGTTATCTTGGGATTCCTGCATTGTAGCTCTCTCTACCATTCCATCCGCATCTGTCTCTACCCAATTAGTCAGTCCTGCTACTCCTCATTGGGGCTCCTGTAGCAAAGTTGAATCAAAGAGGTTGGGTACCTCAAGGATCCTGCCCCTCCTCCTTGGGACGATCACTCCACATCACCCCACCTCCTACCTAGAGGTATGACTGCATGTGATCCCTCTGCCCACCTGGGTCGAAGTTTCCCCCTACTGGAGGTATCTGCATGAGTAGATGTCTCTACTCGATCTCCTCTCAGCTTCTCTAGTTGTGCCTACTCCATAACCTCCTCACTCTGCTTCGCCAATTGTGGCTCCTCCACAATCGTTTGAGACTTCTTCTGGCGCTGCATGTTGAGAGGTAATGTACTCTCCCTCTCAACCACAAAGTCTCCATCAGTTGCCTTGCTACTTAAGGCTTTGCATGCATCTTGAACCTCAAGAGCATACAGGTTCTTAACCCATGAACCAATCTGCTTCACTTGTCTAGTGATGATGTGTCTAAGGAAAACCTTTCCCTTACTGAAGACTACATCATAGCCTCTGTCTTCCAGCATCGCGATTGACACCAAGTTTCTCTTCAGTTTTGGTACATACTTGACATCGGTTAAGGTAAGGCTAGCTCCATGCTCCCTTTGAAAAATAACCAGACCTACACCTGAGACAATGTACTTTCCATCATTACCCATCACTATGAGTATCTGGAGATATTTCTCCTCCAAAGTACTGAACAAACTCTTGTCACCAGTCATGTGGAAAGAAGCTCCACTGTCAAGAAAACAACCACTTCCCACCATGGATGAAACCATGCATGCGAAGAGTGTGAAATCCAACTCGAACTGTGAAGCAAGTGCCTCACCTTCAGATCCTTCCCCAGATCCCTTCTTGGATTTCCTCCATGGAAAATTTGTAGCAAAATGGCCCACATCATGACAACGTAAGCACCGCACTTTCGATTTGTCAAACTTCTTCCCACCATGGGAAGAACTGGATTCAGAAAGAGAAACCTTCTCCTTCCCCTTCTCCGCCTTACTCGCTAAGGCACAGTTTTCTTCATCCTCCATGGATGAAGAACCATCTTTGGCGCTTCTTCCTATCTCCTCTCGCATCAAATCCGACCAAAGTTGTTCCCAATCTGGTAGTTTCTCTCTTCCATTAACCGAGTTCGGGTAGCTATGCCAGCTCTTAGGAAGACCGAGGAGTGCAAGACTCACCATGTCATCATTAGCTATCACCATCCCTACATTTCCAAGCTAATCCCTGCATGTGGTGAGATTGTTCAAATACATAGAGATCGTGTCGCCCTTTTCACACTTGATCATTCGAAGTTTGTCCTTCAGTGCCAGCTTCCTCTGATCACTGTTATTCTGATATAGATCTTTCAATGTTTTCCACATTGAAAATGGTGTCTCCTTCACATGGAGACTCGAGACGATGTGATCTCGAACTCCCTCCGGATGGATTCTCCTTGCTCTAGCCACATATTTCTTCCATTCAACCAACTTAGTAGCACCAGTCGGCTTGAGGACTTCTTGATCAATGAAGTCCTTTATACTGTTATCCTCTAGTACTACTTCCATGCGATCCTTCCAAGCTATATAATTCGAACTGCCATCAAGGGCATATTCGAGTCTCAAACCATAGAACGCCATAGGTGAAATGCAGATGTGATAAGAACTCGATTTCTATATTCAGGAATCACAAACTTCAACTTCTCCCTTCTTGTATATTTTTCTTCCTTGATCACTTGTGCTCTGATACCATGTAGAAATTCCCACTGTTGATCACCTGGTAATGCAATGTACTAAAGAAAAACACTTGTCTACTTCTACAAACAATTTAGCAGAAGCTTAATCAAACATGAGCAACATCAATAAGAACACATATAACTGATAAGAAGGAATCAATCACACATAACACAGAAGATATAACCATGGGAAAGCCTCAGTCTAAAAACCCAACTCTGTATTATCATACAAATGGAAATATAGCCAGTATTACAAAAAGAATCAGCTCAAAAGCTATCATGCTCTCTTTGCAATACCTCTGCTGCTCATAGGCAGTCAAAGGCCTCTATCTAACCTTTGGTATGCCCTCCAAGCCTCCTATTTCTTTGCACAATTTTGATTAGGGTCCAGTGTAGCCACTTGTGTGAATTGGCCTCTTCACAAACTCACTAACCTCTGATCCAACTATGCAGTCCTAAAGGAGATAAATCCTCATCATGGATGAGCTTCCTTTATAGGAAAATTATTCATCCAACTGATAGTACATTGTCCCTTCTATGATCTCAACTGGATCTTTGTCTGAACTAACGTGCATGAGTTATCCATGAGTGAATACTTAGTTATTTGAAATACAGTAGTTGCATGCATGCAAGCATTAACTAACTAAACTCTCATTAATTTAACAAACTGTTAAATTAATCTAACTAGACTTGACTCAGTTAACTGAGCCAACTAATTACAACTCAATATTACAACTCATCCTTATCTCTTTAACTAATGGATAAATTCCTCAATTAATAGATAAACCGTTGCATTTCCTCACATAGACTTCAAGTTTGTTTTTCCCTAACTAATTAACTCAAGATGAATTAATTAATTAATTTACAAACTGCTGTTAATATCAAATTCGAATTTTACTTCCTATGTTTAGTCCAGGGATTGACTAAAATAAGAATCCATCTTGAACTGCTAAAAATAGAATGATATTTTTAGCACTTCCATTTTTCATTCCCTGATGCTCAATCCAGCACTCGTACCCAAACTGCTATTTTTAGCTCTTCTATTTTTAGCATTTCTTGTTGCCATTTTCAACATGACCTTGCCTACCATTTACTTCTTTGTCAGCCATGAGCGATAGCGATTAACTGGGTACAATTATTTTTATTTCACTATGCTAGTATAAGACTAGGTAAATAAAACATCAACTAAACTATTGCATAGAGGGAAAATAAACCAATTGCTAAACTATTACATTGAGCTAGATAGCAGTGTTTGATTCCCAAAAATAATGCAGTATCACCTGCAAAGCCACCAGGAGAGACATAAAACATGACTGGGGATATCTTCTATATAATTTTAATTCAAAATTGATGAGTTAACCAACAATAACAACCTGTTTGAGAAACCATAACAATCATTCATATCATATAATTGAAAATTCCAATGAATACTTCGACAAATTGGTTATGCTCATATAGAGCCCCTAAGTCCTAAACATACATGAGCTTGGAACTTGGCTGAGATTCAAGCCACAAGTTTTAAAAACATTATTGAAACAAATCAGCCACTAAAAACTATATGTAGATATGCCTCTCATGCATTTTCCCTACTTTATATTATAGATTATAAGTCCACCAAGAGAAGTATGAGGGAGGGATGATCAACCAAACAAATAGCACAAGAAAGAGAACAATCATTCTCACTAAATCCATATTGTTGGGGAAGGGTGTAAGCTCCTCTGCGAGAATATATGAGCCGATGTTACCAACTATTTGAAGAAAAAGAAGGTAGGGGATCGACTCTCCTATTTCAAAGTGTAAGCCAGGAGCAGGATGGAACGAAATGGCAGAACCCTAAGTAGTAACATGCCTGTAGAGAGGGATATAATGAAATGACAGAACCCTGAGTAGTAACATGCCTATGGAGAGAGATGCTCACTCACCCGTATAGCGTAATGTCGATTCTTTCAACATCAGGAACTCATCAGTGTGGGTGGATGGGAATTTCTAGTAGTTGAGTTAGGATGCCCCTGAACAAAGCTAAATCAATGGCATCTAGCCTAAGCATCCGATTTCTGGTTTCTTTCATGTTCAGGCTGGTTGTCCATTACTCACTTAAGGTGTTCAATTTAGTAACCAGGGGTGAGGATAGGTCACCCGAGGGGCTGCTAGTTCACTTTCAACTACTGCTACTGGCGGATATAGTAGCTATGTGTCTCCCTCTTTAGCTAATAATGGTGGCCACAATGCTAGCTTTGCTACTGCTTCTGGGTCTCTATCTGGAACTGTGTCTTGACCTGCTCCCACTACATCTTTAACAACTGGTTATGCTATTGTTGGTAACGGATCACCTTGTTCAGAAGTAGACAAAGTTTCACATTAATATATTATATAATTACAGGCAATAGAATTCAAATACATTGACCCTGATTAAATGTTCAAGGCAATATGAGACATTGACCAACATAATTCAAAATAGCACAATCCTAGTCATGAGAATTGTGAAAGCAGGAAAAACACAGCGAAAGAAGGCCTAAGCTCTTCACCTTACTTTCTCAGTCTCATTGGGCTTGAGGGAATCCAAAATAGCGAAGCCAAAATATGGCATCAACATTGTTCATCGAGCTTCACCTTCCATCACTTCATAGCAAAAAAAATCCAAAAATCAAAACAAAGAACAAGAACAAGATAACGCTCAAAGACTGAAATGAAAGTTTGAATAATCTTCCATGCAAGAATATAAGTGTGGGGGATGCAAGAAAAGAGAGAAATTACTGGTAACCAGAGTGGTCAAAGGCAGATATTTATTAATTTGGGTTTCAAATAACAACCCATACAGAATCATCACCTGCCATAATCATGGGGAATATTGATTGCGAATGAAATCTCTGGCATCACCTGTTATCTCTCAAGTTTGGAATATCAAAGCATCAGAGCTTCAACATTCCATATATACTCATGTTAAACAAGGCCAACATTTACCAAAGATTCCATAACCACTAGTCGCCATCAAATGCCACCATCTTAAGAATCATTATGTCAACTGGAGGATAATCAAAGAGTTCAGAAAATAAAAAATAAAAGTGATTATACAAGAAAAGCAACACTTATAGAATTATATTGGGGACGAATTAATAAGACGAATATATTTCATTTTAACCTTAGAGGTCATTTAGATAAAGATTAAAGTAAGGTGGGCAAGGATTTGATGAATTTTTTTGAGACTAATTATCAAATAAGGGAAAAAACCGAGAAACGTCAATATTACATATGTTTCTGTTACTTATGACAAAATCCAAAAGTGCAATGATCTTTAAAGTTCCAAAAAAAAATTGCAAAAATTGTCAAAGACTATTTTCTATAAAGGAACATCAACATGACATGCAAACAAACAAATGGCATTACAAATGAAAAACTTATAAGAAAAATTAGTGAAACATCAAGAAAAATATAGTGATCTCGAGAATATATGTGGTGATGAATTAGTATTATAAAAAAAAATGAGGAATTATTAGCAAACAATGAAGAAATTTCTCACTTAGAATATCATGTTCAAAAACTACTTGTACAGACCAAGAAGGAAAATGATAGAAATTTTGCAAAAATTCCTTTACTTCATTTGGATCATTGCATTATTCCTCATCCATTCACCATTAGTATAAGGCAAAATGTAGCAAATTTTGGATATTGCATATTGATATACCTAAACATTTCAGATTGTATCGAACAACATCAATCCTATTCAATCACAGAGATCAACAATGATGATGTTACATAGTAAAGACACTGAAACCATGACCATAGAACATATTGTAATTAAGGGTTGATGACCTTCTTGTCGACTAGATTGTTGCAATATTGAGGAGTAATAATAGTAGAGGCAACCAAAGAAATAAATCATCTCCTTTACCATGATTAAATGTTCAAGGAAATATGAGACATTGACCAACATAATTCAAAATAGCATAAGCCTAGTCTTGAGACTGGTGAAAGCAGGAAAAACATAGTGAAAGAAGGCCTAAGCTCTTCAACTTACTTGCTCAGTCTCGTTAGGCTCGAGGGAAACCAAAACAGGGAAGCCAAAATATGGTATCAACATTTTTCATCGAGCTTAACCTTCCATCACTTGAGAGTAAAAAATCCAATAATCAAGAAGAAGAACAATATAACACTCAAAGACTTAAATGAAAGTGTGAATAATATTCCATGAAAGAGTATAAGTGTGGGGGATGCAAGTAAAGAGAGAAATTACTGATAACCAAAGTGGTCAAAGTTGGAGACTTTACCTTGTGACCCAACTATGCTCTCGCTCAGGAAATCAGATATCAAAGTGGAAAAACAAATAGGGTAGGGATACCGCCAGAAAAGCGATATAATTTTGTAGCCCTCAAACTAAAATCAAATGTTAATCAGCGAAAAGAGTCATCATGTATGTCAAACACAACATCACATAAAAGGTCTTACAAACATTGTGATATCATAAACTGGTTTCATCCCATCATTGTTGAAAATTCCTGCCTAGTAGACCAAAAGAGAAAGCCCAATTTATGTTTTAAAGAAGCAACATGAAATATCAAAACTTGCAAAGCTCCCAACCTTTTTCATTCCCTTCTTATTTTTAAAATAGAAGCTACATGCACAATCAACAAACCAAATTTCCAAAAATGTCATTCAACAACCCATCATGCATCTGCACCCATGAACCCTAGCACCTATGCAAATATCCTATATAGATCGCAAAGTATTAAACATACGAGAATTATTTTCAGTTACACAGTACCTTGTTTGAGTGCCAAAACATTGAGAACATGGCACTCCTGTTACAAGGAAACATCATGCGAGAAGCTTAGATATATCCTTCCACCCTTATCAACCCACCCATAAAAACGAATACTTCTAGCACAAACTGAATAATTTTGAACATAAGCATGCATAAGTTCATTTAACCTACCTCCAATCTCTGGCGGGGGATACATCAATGATATGGGATCCTTTTTCTTAAGGACTGAGTATTTAGTTAATTCAGCTAGTTACCTACAGACAAAACAAATCTCAATACACTAGTTGATTACTTAGTTCCTCATCACCAATTTATTTTATACTAAATATGCAATTTGAGAAAAAATAATTAAAAACATAAAATTTAATATAATACCTAATATAAAGTTTACTATAAATTTAAAACTTGGTCGGTAGCTAGGTAGGGTGTGCGTGCAACTCCCACATGTTACTTAGCAGGAGTAGCTTCGTAAATCCATTAACAAGTGGGAAGTCTTCAGTTCTAGAAGTGATGATGATGAAATAGTTACGTAAAAATTAACAGGCAGGAAGTCTTCAGTTCTGGAAGTGACGATGATGAAACAAATACGCAAAAAACTAGATGAAACAATACACACCATCATCCAACCTTCCTCATCGGGGTTATCCGTCTATGTACCTCTCTACTGGATGTGCCCCGCATGGTGCCTAGTGTATGTATATTGAAATGTATCTCAAAATATCTGCAGAAGGGGACATATAGAGAGGGGCCCTTGAGTTATGAGAAATCAAGTGATTCACTACACTCACCTCTCGACCTACACTTTTTCTAGGATACGATCTCGATTAAGTAAAACTGACAGGTTGAGATCTTGAAGCTCTTCTATAGTTTCTTCTTCCTTTCGCAGTTGGTAACATTGCCTTGTTTCATCTCTGTATAGTGACTCAGTATAGTTATATTGCAAGAAACAAAATGCTCTTAGGAAAGGTTGGATCCAAATGCATATAATCCAATTACAAATCTAGGCATGAAACCACCAATTGCAGATTCTCTAGCAGCAAATCGAGATCGAGATCCACCTCCAGGATCTAAGTTAGTGCCCAAGCCAGTTGGAGTTTCACCAGTTGACCCAGAACCAGTCAAAGAAGTAGTAGTTTAAACAGTAGTTGCAAATACAAATAGAGTAGATTCGGTTACAGATCTAATTGGCCAAGAAGAAATAGTGCACCCTCCTATTTGAGAACCATAGCCCCCAGCTTCCCTTTGTCTGCTTTCAAATTGAGATGGTTTTGGCATTATGATACATGTGTTGTACTTGATGGCAACCCACTTATAGCAGAACAACTCACTTATATATGGTAACTAGATGAATCTACAGGAGAGATATCAGATGTGGCAGAATGCATGGCAATTCAAAGGAATCATTTCAGAAGTAATATGGAAAATTACAGTGTAACAGGTCTTTTCATAAGTAACAGGACATTGGTACAGAAGAACAGGAAGATGGAACTTAGGTCTACTGATCAAAATAAAGAATGTAAAGGAAAAAATTGATGTAAATCAGTTTATGAAGTATATGTAGGTCCACTTAGTCAAAACAACTATACACGTTGGTCCATAGAACAAAAAATAGCGTATACATAGACACGCACTTTCTCAAGAGGAAAAGTGCGTAGATGTTGGAAAACCAAGGTTTTGATCCGAGGTATTTGGTCCAAGGTATTTGGTCTGAGGTGTTGACCCTAAGTATTTGGTCCAAGGTATTGGTCCTAAGTGGTTTTGGTCCAAGGTATTGACAAAGGATCTAAGTATATAAGGAGGAGAAAATCAAAGGGCTAAGTGTACTAGTAATGAATTTCTTATGAAGTGTCATATCAAAAGCAGATATACATGTTATGGGTTTCTGATGCTTTGCTTGATATAGACTAAATATGCATCTGAGCATTTGATGATGGATGAGATCTAATGATGGATCAATATCATAATGAATTATTATTATTGAATGATATGATATTGGGCTAGATCTGATTATGTACGCCTGTTTTATTCTTTAAATATCTTGATCTGGGTTTGTTTGAAGTCCGGAGGTGTAGCAAAGTTTTGAAGTAAGATTGTAGATCTGTATGCTAGTTCACTTTGATGAAGGTGCAGATACACGCTGGTTCAGCTCTTCCAAGTTGCGTATACAAAAGAAAAAACTTAATGTTCAAGGATGACTAATCTATCATATCAGTGCTGCTATTTTACTGCTATCTGTCAATGAAGTCTTCTTAGATTTGAATGTAAAACTGAATGCTTAAGGAGGTTGGTATTTGATTGATTGATTGTATAAGTGAGAAGAAGTGATCTATGTTGTTGCTTGTGTAAGGCTCTGTAAGTTGGCAGTAGATATTCAGTATATTGCTTGTTGGTAGAGACTTGATTCAAAAGTTTATGTTTGTAGTAGTTTTGAAGTTATACTCAGGTTCGATTAACGGAAGTAGCGTATACACTCAATTTGGGTTTATCCAAGTAGCGTATACACTCTGATGCATGGTTTTTGAGGTTACAGCTGGTTTTGAATGATGATGTAAGTTGTTGGGTTTAGCACAGTGTTCTGGTGTCAGTGATTTGATTGTTTAGATTAACTGAATGTTGGTTGATGTAGTTTAAGTTTAAAAGTTTTTGATGGGTCCAGCATGAAAATTGGATGAAAAGAGGCCTTCATATTGTGGTGTTGTGATCCAAGAGTATCCAGTCTGAAAATTCATGAAACGTGGTCCCTAGAGGAAGAAAGAAGGTTGTAGCCTTTTGTAGGTCAACACCTATGTACTAGTAAATGAATCAGCTAGTACAAGAGCTAGGGGGTTGTAGCTCCCTTCCAGAAGAAGATAGAGAATGAGAGAAGGTTGTAGCCTTCTACAGGTGGGTTACTGCGTACTGGTATGGGTCTGCACTAGTACAAGATTGTAAACAAATTTTATTATTATTAAAATAAGACAAAGGCGACAACAACAGGTGGTTTTCACCCACATTGGGTTTCCACCTTAAATCTTGGTGTTCATATGCGTTTCTTATGTGTGATGGTTTATTCTGTTATTACTGCACATGGTTACTGTTTAATGTTTAATAAAGTACTGATGCACTGATTAAATATCAACATATGATGAATTAAATGAATCATAAGTTCACTAGATATACGCTGGTTGCCTTAAGAATAGTTGTGTGCACATGTGAGTTCCCTTCTCTGAAGTAGCATACATAAATCTGATTATGGAAATGGAAAATTTATTGATTTGTAAATACTGATTCACCCCCCTCTCATTATTATTTCCAACAATTGGTATCAATGCAGGTCCTTTAGAAGAAGCTTGATCACTTGAAGGAAGATCCATCAAGATGAGTAATCACGAAAGCATGGGATCCATCAGACCACCAATCTCTAATGGGAGAAACTTTTTTTAATTGGAAAATAAGAACCACAACCTATCTACAATCTCTTAGAACAAAAGTCTGGGAAATTGTGGAAGGAGGATATAAATTTCTAACAACAATTCCTACAGACACGATAAGTAAAAAACAATATGAATCCAATGTAAAAGCTGTCAATACTTTATTGGGAAGTTTGTCACAATCAGAGTTTGTCAAAGTCATGCAGCTCAAATCAGCCAAAGAAATATGGGACAAAATCGTTCAGAGCTATGAAGGAGACTCTTAGGTAAAATGTGTTAAGCTTCAAACTCTCAGAATTCAGTATGAAACTCTTAAGATGCATAGTGATGAGAGTATAGCTAGTTACTTCTTACTTATAGATGAGGTTGTTAATTGTATGAAGAATCTAGGTGAAGAAATAAAGGAATTTACCTTGGTTGAGAAAATTTTGAGATCCTTGTATGCTAAATTTGAATCAAAAGTGTCTGCCATAGAACAAAAATAGGATCAGCAAAATATCACTATGACACAGCTTCACGAAATCCTAACTTATTTTGAGATGAGAAAGGAGGTCCATCAGATATGAGAGAAGCTGCATTTAAAGCTTCAGTAAAAGGAAAAGAAAAGGAAGAACACAATGAATCAGAACACATTTTAGAAGAAGAAGATGAGGTAAATTTTGTCAAGAAGCTTCAATAGGGTTCTAGAAGGTTCAGAGGTAAGCTTCCTTTCAAATGCTTTGATTGTGGTAAAGTTAGTCATTATGCTGCGAGATGTTCTCATAAAGATAAATATGAAAAAGGAAAGGAATATGCAAAAGGGAATAGGAAACAAGTTGTGAATAGAAGGAGTTACTATACTCATGAAGATAGCGATGGTTTATCTAATAGTGATGAAGATGAAACTGGTCAATATTACAAACTTCTCATGGCTTATGATAGCAGTGATTTTTGGGATAGTTTAGAAGAGGATAGTGATGGTTTATCTAATAGTGATGATTATAGACTTCTCATGGCTTATGACAATGATGATTTTTGGGATGCTTTAGAAGAGGAAAAATTTCATGAAGAAATCTCTAAACTCAAAATGTGTTTAGAAGAAAAGAATATGATCATAGATACCTTGACATACCAACTTGCTGAAAAGGAAAAACACAATGAAAAACCAGAATGTTAAATTATGGGTCTAAGAAAATATCTTAAGAAAACAAAATCTCTCAATCTTAGATTTGCTAAAGGATCGGGAACTTTAAATGAAATTATCAAAGTTCAGCATTCTCCTCTGATAAAGAGAGAACTTGGAAATACTGAAGAAGCATCTCAATCACAGAAGTCGTCAACCTCCACCAAAATCTATCTTGATGCAACAAAGACCATTGAACAGTATGACAATCGTCAGCAAAAGTATAAAGTTGATCACTAGGTAAATCATACTCAATTTGCTCCAAGGATGAATATCAATAGAAGCCATAACCAACCTCAGACAAATCATACTCAATTTTCTCCAAAGATGAATATCAATAGAAACTACAATCAATAGGTAAATAGATTCGATAGTCGCAGAAACTTCTGTAATGGGAAATGTTTTTCATGTCATAATTTTGGGCACAAAGCTACTCAATGTGTTTCTTACAAAACCATCATGACTAGAAAAGCATGAAATCAAAGGAATGTAACAGGGATCAAGATAAGTTCCTATAATAACTTTTCTCCTCTTAGAAATGAAATAGAATGCTCAACTTGTAAAAACTTTGGTCATGAAGAATCTGAATGTAGGAGCGAATTTCAGCGAACACCTCAAAAGGAGAAAACATAATTAAATCCCAAGATATGGCGAAGGAAATAATATCAAATAGAAAGATGTGGTATAGCCTTATATGCAGAAGGACAAGAAAAGTAGTGGTACATCGACAGTGGATGCTCCAAACATATGACAGGTGACAAAGAGAAACTTCACTCATGTAATGCCTTAGAAAAGGAAAAGAATGTCTCATTTGGAAATGACACTCTAGCTATCATAAAAGGTAAAGGTTATGTTTTCTTGAAAGAAAAGGTTAAAGCTGGAAATGTTATGTATGTAGATGGTTTAAAGCATAACCTGTTGAGTGTTAGTCAAATGTGTGATCAAGGAAATGAAGTGGTGTTTCAATCAAACAGATGTGTTGTTTGTGAGCTTGATACAGGAGAGACCATGATCAAAGGTACAAGAACTCCAAACAACTTATACATACTCAAAGGAGGACAAGAACAGTGCTATCTAAGCAAAAATGATGAAAAATGATTGTGGCATAGAAGATTGGGACATCTAAGCTTTTCTCAAATAAGAAAAGCATGCAGACTCAAGGCTATTCGTGATCTTCCAGATATCAGCATCCCAGAAAATGCAATATGCAAACCATGTCAAATCGGTAAGCAAACTAGAGTTCACTTCATGGAAAAAGAGGGGTCAACTAGTAAGCCTCTTGAACTTATCCATACTTATTTATGTGGACCAACAAAGAAAAAGTCACCTCTTGGAGAAGAATACTTTATTTTTTTCATTGATGATTTTTCGAGAATGTGTTGGATAGGTCTTCTAAAGCATAAAGATGAAGCATTTGAAAAGTTCCAAGCCTTCAAAGCTTTGGTTGAAAATGAATCAGATCAAAAAATCAAATGCCTCAGATATGATCGAGGAGGGGAATTTATATCAGATGAATTCTTTGACTTTTGTGAGAAGCATGGAATAAAAAGACAATTCTCCACCACAAGAACTCCTCAACAAAATGGTGTGGTAGAAAAGATGAACAGAACAGTTCAACAAATGGCTTGAGCTATGCTAGATGAATTTGTAACCCCTGCAACCTTCTAGGGTGAAGTTGCATTTGTTGTCATGACTATTCTCAACAAAGAAAATGTTTGAGTAAATAGCACTCAAACTCCACATGAACTTTGGTATGGTAAGACTCCTATTGTAAAATACTTTAAAGTGTTTGGAAGCAAATGTTTTATCAAAAGGACTGATGAAAAACTTGGTAAGTTTGAACCCAAAGCAGATGAAGGGATTCTTCTTGGTTATTCTTCCAGAAGTGAAGGATATAAATTTTATAATAAAAGACTTGGGAAAATTGTTGAAAACATTGATGTTGTAGTTGATGAAGCATGCAGAAATCCAGAACAGATAAAATCAACAGAAGATTATGACAATGAGGAAGATGGGGATTATTTTCCCACGTCAAATCAAAATTATATTGAAGAAGAAACCAATGAAGCACCAGAAGAAGATATAACGGTAGGAGAAAAGACTCCATCCAGGTATGCTCAAAAAAATCATCCAGAAAATCAAATTTTAGGAGAAAGGGAGGCTGGTGTATAGACAAGAAGAACTATTACAGGGACCTCAAGCTATCTAGCATTAATATTCTCCACTAAACCTCGAAATGTAAACAAAGCATGCAAATATGAATGTTGGTTCAAGGCCATGGATGAAGAACTTGAGCAAATTGAAAAAAAATGACACTTGGGAATTAGTTCCTAGACCTCATGATAAAAATATTATAGGAACTAAATGGATATTCAAGAACAAGCTGAATGAAAATGGAGAAGTCATTAGAAACAAGGTCAGACTTGTTTATAAAGGGTATGCTCAACAAGAAGGTATAGATTTTGAAGAAACTTTTGCACCTACTACCAGACTTGAAGCCATAAGAATGTTTCTTGCTCTTTCCAATTTTTGAAAATTCAAAGTATACCAAATGGATGTAAAATTAGCCTTCCTTAACAGAGATTTAGAAGAAGTTTATATTGAATAGCCAGAAGGATTCATTCTTGGAAATAATGCAAAACTTGTATTCAAACTCAAAAAGGCTCTCTATGGTCTAAAACAGGCTCCAATGGCTTGGTATTACCACCTTGACAAATATCTACACCAAAAAAGTTTTACAAAAGGTTCTGCAGATAACAATTTATATACAAAGATTGAAAATGATAAATTGCTAATTATTATTGTTTATGTTGATGATATCATTTTTGGTAGCAATGAAGAATCCATGAGTCAGAATTTTTCTTCAGTAATGTAGCAAGAATTTGAAATGCCCTTGCTTGGTGAACTTACCTATTTTCTTAGTCTACAAGTTCAGCAAACTAAAGATGGTATTTTTCTTTCACAAACCAAATATCTCAAGCAAATCTTGAAAAGGTATGGAATGGAAGATTCTAAACCTGTATGTACTCCAATGGTAACAGGATGCAGTCTCAACTCAAATGATGAATCAGTAGCAGTACATCAACCAAATTACAGATCCAGGATTGTTAGTTTGCTTTATCTAACAGGTACCCAACCTGACATCATGCATGCAGTAGGAGTAGTTGGAAGATTCCAAGCAAATCCAAAGGAATCACACCTTCAGGCATTCAAAAGAATTTTCAAATATTTTCAAGAAAATCAGGACTTTGGACTATGGTATCCTAGAGATGCAGATCTTACTCTTCATGCATATACATATGTAGATTGGGCAAGAAGTGTTGATGATAGAAAAAGCACTAGTGGCAGTGCATTCTATATGGGTTCTAGGTTAGTGTCTTGGTTCAGCAAGAAACAAAGTTTAATTGCCTTATCTACAGCTGAAGTAGAATATGTGGTTGTTGCATCTTGCTACACACAACTACTTTGGATGATGCAAACTTTGCAAGACATTCAGATCACATGTACTCCACCCATCTCCATTCTATGTGATAATACAAGTGCCATAAGTATTTCAAAGAATTCAGTCATGCACTCCAAGACCAAGCACATACCCATCAAGTACCATTTTCTACGAGAACAATTGCTTGAACAAAGGTCACATTGGAGTATGTCCCCTCCAAAGAACAGATTGTTGATATATTCACTAAACCACTGCTCAAAGAAACATTTGAATATCTCAGACGAAAGCTGGAAGTAGTTGTTGCATCATCCTACTATTAAATCTAGTTTTTCAGAGAAAGGTTATTATACGCGTGTTTCATGAAGTATATTTGTGTATACACGCGATTTTCTGTGGTTGAAGAAGCGTATATGTTTTTCTGACAAGAAAATAGTGGGCCAGACTCTGATATGGGTGCTTTGTTTGATGTTGAAGTTTACAGTCTAACGAAATGTTTTATTCATTAATTTTTATCTGACTGACCAAGATGCCTTGATTAATGACTTGTTAACAATGCATAGGTGGCATAGCTTCAGGGGGAGCATTAGCCTTCACACGCATTCTGTATTGTTGGAATTATGGTTGCTGAGTCCAGCCATGGCTTCAAATATTTATACCATTTGTTGCTTAAGTCATGTAAAAGTCTAGGGTGTGATATGACTTCTCATACATTTGAATGAGTCCTATTGGACAAATTATTTAATTTGTATCTCCACTTTGCATTGGATGGATTATGTAATATTTATTGTATTTCATGTATAAACAATTGGTATATCCCCACTTGGTTGGGTGGATGAGTAAAATTACGTATATCCCCACTTGAATGTGAGATTGATGTATATATGAGTCATTGGTGATAGGAAGGTCAAACTCACATAGTTGAGTTACAGAGTCATGTTATTCTTTTGGAAAATATTTTTGCAGACTCTATATGTGCTCAGGGGGAGCATGGATGGTTAGTGCATCACAGCATGTACAATGATATCAGAACATGCACAAAGAGGGAGTTTAATCAGAGAATTCAGCATGTGCCTAGGGGGAGCATGATCAATGTTTATATTCAGTTGTTCAGATATGACATTCTTCATATCAAAGGGGTAGAATATCTTGGTCCACCCTTTGCCCTTGATGTCAAAGGGGGAGATTATTTTGGTGTTGCTTGTTATCTCTAAAAGTTTCTACAGTGTGCAATAATCAACACCAACATGGTTTCCATCAAGTCCAAAGGGGGAGATTGTTGGCATTATGATACATGTGTTGTACTTGATGGCAACCCACTTATAGCAGAACAACTCACTTGTATATGGTAACTAGATGAATCTACAGGAGAGATATCAGATGTGACAAAATGCATGGCACTTCAAGGAATCATTTTAGAAGTAATATGGCAAATTATAGTGTAACAGGTCTATTCAAAAGTAACAGGACATTGGTACAGAAGAACAGGAAGATGGAACTTAGGTCTACTGATCAGAATAAAGAATGTAAAGGAAAAGGTTGATGTAAAGCAGTTTAAGAAGTATACGCAGGTCCACTTAGTCAAAACAATGTATACACGCTGGTCCATAGAACAAAAATAGTGTATACGTATACATGCACTTTCTCAGGAGGAAAAGCACATACATGTTGGAAAACCAAGGTTTTGGTCCGAGGTATTTGGTCCAAGGTATTGGTTCAAGGTATTTGGTCTGAGGTGTTGACCCTAAGTATTTGGTCCAAGGTATTAACAAAGGATCTAAGTATTTAAGGAGGACAAAATCAAAGGGCTAAGTGTACTAGTAATAAATATCTTATGAAGTGTCATATCAAAAGAAAATATACATGTTATGGGTTTCTGATGCTTTGCTTGATCTAGACTAAATATGCACCTGAGAATTTGATGATGGATGAGATCTAATGATGGATCAAGATCATAATGAATTATTATTATTGAATGATCTAATATTGGGCTAGATCTGATTATGTACACCTGTTTTATTCTTTAAATAACATGATCTGGGTTTGTCTGAAGTTCGAAGGTGCAACAAAGTTTTGAAGTATTTGCAGATCTGTACGCTAGTTCTCTTTGATGAAGGTGCGTATACACACTGGTTCAAATCTTCCAAGTTGCGTATGCAAAAGAAAAAGCTTGATGTTCAAGAATGTCTAATCTATTAGATCAGTGCTATTGTTTTATTGTTGTCTGTCAATGAAGTCTTCTTAGATCTAAATGTAAAACTGAATGCATAAGGAGGCTAGTATTTGATTGATTGATTGTATAAGTGAGAAGAAGTGATCTTTGTCACTGCCTGTGTAAAGCTCTGTAAGTTGACAATAGATATTCAATATATTGCTGGTTGGTATAGATTTGATTCAAAAGTTTATGTTTGTAGTAATTTTGAAGGTATACGCAGGTTTGATTAACAGAAGTAGCGTATACACGTAGTTTGGGTTCAACCAAGTAGCATATAAACTCTGACGCATGTTTTTGAGGTTAAAGCTAGTTTTGAATGATGATGCAGGTTTCCGGGTTCAGCACAGTTTTCTGGTGTCAGTGATCTGATTGTTCAAATTAATTGAATTTTGGTTGATGCAGTTTAAGTTTAAAATTTTTTTGCGGGTCCAGCATGAAAATTGGATGAAACGTGGCCTTCAAATTGTGGTGTTGTGATCCAGGAGTATCCAGTCTAAAAATTCATGAAACGTGGTCCCTAAAGGAAGAAAGAAGGTCATAGCCTTTCATAGGTTGGTGCCTACGTACTAGTAAACGGATCGGCTACTACAAGAGCTAGGGGGTTGTAGCTCCCTTCTAGAAAAAGATGGAGAATGAGAGAAGGTTGTAGCCTTCTACAGGTGGGTGCCTGTGTACTGGTATGAATCTGCACCAGTACAAGATTGTAAACAGATTTTCTTATTATTAAAAGAAGAAAGAGATGACAACAACAGATGGTTTTCACCCACATTGGGTTTCCACCTTAAATCTTTGTGTTCATGTGTGTTGCTTATGTGTGATGGTTTATTCCGTTATTACTACACATGGCTACTGTTTAATTTTTAATAAAATACTGATGCACTGATTAAAGGTCAACATATGATGAATTAACTAAATCATAAGTTCACTAGATATATGTTGGTTGCCTTAAGAACAGTTGTGTGCACATGCGAGTTTCCTTCTCTGAAGTAGCATACATAAATCTAACTATGGAAATGAAAAAGTTATTGATTTGTAAATACTGTTTCACCCCCCTCTCAGTATTATTTCCAACATATGGCCCAGTTCGAGAGTTAAGAGCACCAATCGCGGAGGAAGTTGACTAAGAAGCAGATCCAACTCCAAGCGTGGATCAATATTGAGGCCTAGTTCTTGCAACGACTGCTTTTACAGCAACAACCTAAAAAGTGATAGAATACTAAACAAACGGGTAAGATTTCTTTGTTTACTTTCCATCTGTCTGGTTTCTTCTTGCTACCATACTTGCTAGGTTTCTACTTCCTAACCATCTACCTATGTTTGCATCGTTTCTTCTTGCTACCATACTTGCTAGGTTTGTCCTTGCTAACCATTTACCTTTGTTTTCTAACCACTGCCTCTGCTTGCCAACCATCTACCTGGTTTCTGCTTGTTATCTTACTTGCTTCTCCTTCTAGTGAATTGTCTTTCTATTCCAATGAATTTTCTAAAAAATCTAATCTTTTTAATGCAGAGAGCATCGAGGAGGTGAAATCTCATTGAGGAGGTGGAAGTGTATGTGTATGACACAGTGTTGTCAACTTTCAAGTGTATGACACCTGGTTACATTTAAACAAAAGAATAGAAGAGTGTATGACACCTAAAAGCAGTGGCAGGTGTACACGCAGTGGTGATTGCGGTGATGGTTCCTCTATTATATGATCCAGTCCATGCAAATATATTTTGATTAACATAAAATGTTTGAGATTTAATGTTGGCATTAGTTTGAAGCTAAATTTCCAAATGTGAAGCAAAAATATGATATAATCTATGCTTTTAGCCTCCCCGCCTCGGGAAGAGGCCATATAAGATGATCAAATGGATTAATGTTAAAAAAGTTTGGTTATTCGTGATAATAGGTGGTTATTCATGATAATAGGTGGTTATTTGTGATAGTAATCAGGTTAAATAAATGCTAAAAGTCACCATTTCAATTACTATAGTCCCTACCTTGCTTGCGGCAAGGACTAATAATATGATTCAAAGTTTAGATGGAATAGAATTTGATTATATTATAAAATGGATATTGAATTTTTTAATACAAGTGATAAGGAAGAAAAAACAGATAATTATAAATATTAATAAAATAAAAATAATTAATTATTATTAATTTTTTATTAATTATTAATTTGTTAGGTCTTAGATTACATTTTTTTCAGACATGTTTATTTTGAAATAAATTTATGTAATCTTAAATATAATTATCAATAATTATAGGTGGACAATACTAAAAGAAAAATATTATAAAGTATTACCAGAATAACATAATTAGAAAATTAAATATATTGTATAACCTTTGAATTTAAATCCAATAGTATATTTTTAATAGAGATGATATAAAAAGAAATAAGGATTCATTAGGAAGTATTATTGAATCTATAAAATTAAAAATATTATCGAGTTCTAAATATTTTTGAAATTATTACTATTCGTTAAATATTTTACTAATAGTATTTGTTTATATCAATATATACTAGAATAATTATTTCTATATTTAATATCAATTTATTTGGTTGAAGTTTATTTTATTAAATAAGAGGTATTGCATTCGAATCTCTCTTTTTTTAAGTAGAGTGGTAGGATAAGATAAATCTGAAACCCTTGCATATTGAGCATTCCTGCAACACTATGGTCGAATGCTCCCCCACCCAACTTCGAATATTTATGTGTACAAGTCAATGAAGAGCAACTCATCTCATTTTATAAAAGTCTAGAAGGGATCCCAGAGGTCCCAATTCCTCTTGAAAACATGTGACAAATGGCTTTGAGTCTCACAAATCAGGGTCTAATTAATAAATTTACTTAGCTTTAGTCCTCTTCTAAGGCAATGACAAACCTGATGCAAAAGAACTAGTATGGTATGGTTAAAGGCCAGCAAGTTCAGTATATTTGTGAAAGAGGGTTTTATTTTTTCTACTTCCAAACTAAAGGGATAGAGACTTAATATCTAGAAATGGGCCATATTTTTAGGAACCAAAAGGATTTACTTGTATAGATGGATAATAGATTTCAATCTTGAAAATGACATTACTTATGTTGTACTTGTATGCGTAATATTTCCTTGCCTTCACTGACAATGTTGGAACAAGCAAGTCTTAAGGAGTACTGGGAACACTCTAGGAACTTAAGTTGATAAAGTGTAGCCCAAAGGCGAAATGATGGTATGGGTGTGTCCTTGTGTCAAAATTATATTTGGAAAAGGTTTTACCAAAAGTAATACAACTCATGTTGGATGAATTAAATATTCCCAATGTGTGGTCTATGACAAGCTTATGTTTAAGTGAGCAATGCCATGAAAAAGGAATTTTGCTAATAACTATCCTAAGAATGCAACAATTGAACAAGGGCCCCAATAAAAAAAGGACTAATGGTAGTCGGTCAAAAAGAAGAAGATCAAAAATAGATAGGAATTCCTCAACACTCCAAGCAAAACCTTATGTCATAAATTTTAGCTCAACCCATAGAAGTAAGAGGACAAACTAAGAAATCATTTAAAGTTAGTCATTCCAGAGATCAAGGGGATGGATCCAAGGACAATATCTTAACTAAATCAAAAGGTACAACATGCACCCTTAATTAAAATAATTGTGAATTTCTCTTCCAAGGTGAAAACATATCCACATCTAAAACAATTGGAATCCCTATGTTTAATATTAGATCTACTATAAACAATCTAATCATTAAGTAATTTAACAAGTATTTCATTCCATCAACTATAGTTGAGAGTAATATTCATTTGGGTATATGAGGGAAATAATTATTCCTTTTAAATAAAAGCCTTTTTAATTTGAATAATCTTTAGTCACTCGAGTTCCTATGAAGATGAGAATTGATTTGATGAAGAGAGGGAAGCGAAATTCATAGATAGAAAACCTCGTAGAAAGGTTGTGAGAAAACCATATAAAGAAAAAAAAAAGATGAAATGGATAAAAAGAAGATAGAGCTAGGGCGGCATATACCATACCAAATCTAATTGGGAAAAGATCTACAAGGAACCAAAGTGTGCCAAATCCACCATTTGTGGAACTCAAAAAAACCCCTTGGTAAACGATGATTATTGTCTCTTGGAATTGAAGGGGATTACTAGCATGAAAAAAAATGAATCAATAATGGATTTATTCAAATGAAAAAAGTCTTCAATTCTCCTCCTCCAAGAGACTAAGATGGAAATTAATGAAGCCAAAACAAGTGCAAAAGTTTTTGGAAAAATAGTGAATCTCATATTGCTAGTGCCAAAGGTGCTTCACAGGGGATTTGTACATTATGCAACAATACTTTTTGGAAATTCATTCACATTCAAAATTATTTATGTTGGTTTCTTACTTGTCTCAAACATTTTCATAAGAGTGAAGTGATTAACCTAATTAATGTATACATTCCAATTGCATATGCGAAAGAGGTGAATTGTTGGGAATCTCTATTAGCTGAGAGGGGAACAAATCATTGGACCAATAGCATTTTGGCAAGTTATTTTAACACCACTCTCAACTAGAAAGAGAAAATGGGTAGAGGTATTATAAGAGATCCTTTTAGAGACCAAATGGAGATATTATTTCCTCATAGGACCTAGTGGGTGTTAAATCAAATATGGGAAGATTCACCTAGACCAATAAGTGACTTACCCTAGACATATTGTTGTGAGACTAAAATATTTATTGTGCAGAGCTCTTTTTGGAAGGTGATTATGCAGCTTATTTTAAAATGATTTCTTTGGAAACCTCATATCATAAGCCCATTATTCTTTAGTGCAATAAAATTCCTTACTACAGTCCCATACCCTTTTCATTTTAACCCTTTGTGGTTCCAAGATAACATGCACTTGATATAATAAGAGGTTGATGGATTCATTAAACCATTGGTTCTCCTATCTATATTTGAGAGAAAAAAATGATAGCTACTAAGAAGGCACTTAAATATTGGGCCAAAATTCATTTTTACCCACTTGAGGTAGAAGTTCAAATAAATAAGGAGAATATAAAACAAATACCAAAAAAAATGAACAAGAGAAAATTTCTTAGGAGCCTTTAGTAGAAGAAAAAGAAACTTTCCAGTAATATAAAAAATCCATTCAGGTGGAGGAAATGAAATGGAGATCCAATTCAAGAAGCTTATGGATAGAGGCAAGTGATATGAGTACAACTTAATTTCATAAGTTGTGAAGAGCTAGGTTGTGGATAAATAGTGCCAAAGAGATCTATATCCAATGGAGAAACACTTAAGTTTCATTTGACAAAATGAAATTGACTACCTATAGCTATTTTTGTGATTTCTATATAGAAAAAGATTGATTTGAGCTTGAAGTTACAATGCCATTCTAGAAAACACTCCCTCATCCATCTCACTTGAGAAAAATAATGCACTTATGCAAAGGGTGACTAAAGAGGAAATTCAAACATTTATGTCAGTTATTGCTTCTAATAAAGCTCCTAGGCCAAATGGCTTCACTATAGATTTTTATAGGGAATGTTGAAACACCATTAAGCTTGATCACAAAAGTGATCCAATATGTGTAAAATTCTTTACAAATGGGAGGGGTTTCAAACTCTTCCTTCCTTGCGCTCATCCCAAAAGAAAAAATCCCTTCACCTTTCACAAGGTTCAAACCCATTTCACTCTCTAATGCCTCATATAAAATCATGACTAAAATCATTGCCAAGGAAAAATTTAAGGATGGGAAATTATCTTGAAGTTTAAAACCATTGGCGAATCTCACTAGTCCCTAATATACAAACTCTAAAATTTTTACTGATATATTTGTAAAATTCCTCAAATTTATAATGATTTTATATATAGTCTCTATATGATGTTGGCAATTTTTAAGGTAAAATAATTTATTGTAAAATTTGGACGAATCATTTTTATAAAAAATGGAAATCGACGAATTTTTTCTGGAAAAATCATAGAAAATTAGCCCACCTGCAAATATTAGCCCCTAAAATTTTCCATGATCATTGCAAACAAGTTAAAGCACCCACTTCTAAAAATCATATGATAGAATGAAGGAGAGTTTATGAAACAACAGAAATTATAGATAATATCTTCTTGGTTCAAGAAGGGATTAATTTGAATAGGGTTGGAGGTTACAAGGGTATGATAGTTAAGATTGATATGGAAAACACCTTTAATTAGGTGAGACACTCCTTATTTGACGTTCTTCACATCTTTGGTTTCAGTGTTAATTTTATTCATTAGGTCTCTTTATGTATTAGTCAATGGGCATCGAGTAGGATTCTTCAAGGCTAGCAGAGGGTTAAATCATGGTTGTCCTTTCTCCCCAAAGTTTTACATCATTATGGTAGAATCACTAAGTATAAATTGGAAGTTAATTCCGGAAATGGAATTCTTCCAAGTATAATACAAATGTCCATAGGATTCAAAAGCATTAACCATTTCCAGATTTTATATGACACATTACTTCTAAAGGCACCTAAGCCACTATTGCAAAAAGTCTCAAGAAGATGTTGAAATTATTCACTCAAGCATTTGGAGAGCTAATAACTCATCTCAATATGCCTATAACGTAAGCCAAATTTTATTGGTAACTACCTCTAATATCTTTTAATTTCCCATTTATTTGGAAATAGGTTATAAATAAAATTAAGACTAAGTTTGTCCAATGGGGAGTCCACTAGTTAAACCCCACAAGGTGGGTTATTCTCATAAAATTTGTGCTATCTTATCTACCAATCATTCAGTTTCCAATGCTATCAACCCCTGCCAGTGTAAAAGAATGAATAGCAAAGAGGGCTAAAAGAAATGTCACAAGGTGAAAAATCCAATAATAAGAGGTTCCGCTTAATTAGTTGTTCAATAGTTAGAGGTTCCAAATCACATGGTGGTCTAGGAGTCAAGGATCCTAGGCTAATGAATCTTAATTTGGGAGCCAAGTTTTTGTGGCGGTTGGATTCAAGGAGGTAGGACTGGCAGAAAAATGTTTTACTCAAAAGACACTTCGTTCATTCAAGAAAAAGATGTCTAGTACTGCCCCTTCCTTCTAGAGATGACTCTCATATTTGGTAATTGGTTAAAGATTCCATTCCAACCACTCAGTCTTATCTAACTTGGATCCCAAGGAATGGGAAGAAAATTGAATTATGAAGATATATTTTTATGAAAATCATCCATTAATTCAAATACAAGAGTTGCACCCATTAAAAGATTGATTTGAAAATCAATGAAAATTTATCATACATGGCATTTCCTCATGGTCTTATTATGGATGGTGGAGTGGTTTTAAGATTGGTTTCGTCCCTCCTAAGCTCTTACCTTTAGTTCAACAATTGGAAGTGCATCTAAATGTGTGTGTGCTAAGAAGACACTCATCTATTGATCAACATGGATGGAGAACCTCAATTTATACAATGAAGAAAGGATATGAATCACACGGCAAAAGTTTCTCTTTCCCTAAGATCTCCCTTATGGAATAAGATATGGAATTATGATGGTATTCACAAAATAAAATTTATTGTTGTATTTTGGCTCATGGGAAAATCGTAACAACAAAGAACCTTGTTAACAGAGGGATTCATGGTCCTACGAGATGTGCTCTATGTATAGAAATCTCAACATATATTCCTCATTTATTTTTGGAATGTCACTTTGCATCTTTAACATAGCAGCATACACTAGAAAGGATTGAGTATCATCTTTTAAGTCAGATTCTTGGAGGCATCTCTTTGGAAAAATGGGGATTTATGTATCGAGGGACTTTTCAATAGAAGCCATTATTAAATTTTTTATGGACAACTCTTCCAAAGTACATCTTTTGGAAAGTCTAGTTGGCTAGAAATCGAACAATTATTTGTTAGGAGTCATCCACACAAAATTTGTGGCAAATAGAGCCATTGTTTTCTTTTCTAAATTTATTAACTTCAAAGGTTTTCATTCCTCTTCTCCTCAAATATTGGATGTTGATGAAACAACTAGGGTGGATTAGTTTAATATTAACATTCTACCTTCTAGATTCATGGGGAGATTAGTCTCCCTACTACCATGTTAGTAACTTCATATGAATAAGTAATACTTTCACACTTGAAGAGTAAAGCAAGTTGCTTACATTCTCTTATTTGATGGAACATCAACATAGAATCCATGAGTGGTTATCTATAACGTCAAAGGAACATCTATAGATACTTTTTCCTCGAGGCTTGGATTTACATCCAGCAACTTGGCAAAGGTGTATGAGTTATATCAAAGTTTACAAATTTCCAAAGAAAAGAATATATAGAGTTTGATGGTGATTGGGGACTCACTTATAATCATCAGGCCTTTGATCAAGGGCTCTAACATGTTGGATGTTATGATTGTATCTATTTATCCTAGATCCAATAATTAATTAGCCTTCTCATTTTTCATTTAAGTTATTATCATCTACTCTGAAACAACAATGAGGGAGTGGACATATTAGTGAATCAAGCAACCAAAATAAAAATGGGGACCTTAAAATCAACCATGAGGTCACCTTGGAAATAATACCTTAAAGTATTGTCATGTGATCCTCCTCCTCACAACATCCAAAAACACCATTGCAGGTTGTGGCCATGGACCTCTATAGGATTAACATAGTACTCAATAAGTTACAAGGAACAACCCAAACAAGATGCCTAATAAAACTAGTGGGGCAAAAGAAATAGCAAAATGTGCAAGATGAAAATCTACATTCTTTTTACATGGATAGACAAATTTATTTCAAAATAGGGCCTTAAGAATTTTAGTTTAATTACCAATAATTATTAAGTGGATGGTAGGGATTTAACCTCTATGGAATCTCCTATTTGGAGGGTTAAGATTTATCTCAAAGGTAGTTATGCCATTTTCAATTTATAAAAAAAATGTTATATCTAGAAGTGTGGGATCAATTTCATGGCAAATTGATCTCTTATTGCTTTTATCATGTTTTTCTTGTTACATGTTTTTCAAATGTATATATGTTTAACTCATACATTAACTCTTTTTTATAATTAGAGGTAATAATTTAAAATAAAGTTTATTTGGCAATTGTCTTGTTATGAAATATTGTGTAAAGTACAAATTACAAAGTCTTTGTAGTTGCCAACTAAACTCAAGTTATTGACATTTTTGGCCTTTTGGGTAACAGCGAAGGGCTTCTTATTTCAACTCAAGGTGGATAGGGATATGTTCACTTTTTCTTTTCTTTTCTTTTTTTTTCTTTTAATTTGAAGGCCTAGATTGATTCTCAAGGGAATATGCTTAGTATAAATGTTTATAAACGCTGTAGTGTATAAAAAGTTTGTTAGTCAATTGAATTTATAAATTTAAAAAGTTGATTGGTGCCACGTGGCTCTTGGCCACCATTCTAGGGATTTGAGATTAATTCCAATTTCTAATAAGTTCGTGCATGTAAGTTCCTCATATTATGTTTAATATTCATTTATATATAAAGCAATTTTTATTGGCAAAATGGTCCAATTACTTAATAAATTTATGGTATCCACCACCCACCAATTCTTAGGGTTTGAGATTATTCCAATTCTAATAAGTTCATGCATGATAAGTTCTTCATTATTATTTATAACATTCATTTATATATAAGCAAAATTTATTTAGCAAAATAGTCCATTTTACAATAAGATGTGTAATTTTTTTTATTTTTTTTTAAAGTTGACCCATAACCTTTGTATACATGGTTAATGAGGTAAATGTGTGCATTAATAAGAGATTCTTAGTGTTGCAATAGTTTTTTGGTTATATTTATGAAGCCTTAGGCTATCAACCACATTAATATTTTTACTGTGGTTGTACTATTTAATTACTTCTATGTTTTATGATTACCTTTAAATAAACTTGATACTAATATGTAACTTCATATTATAGTATTTAGATTGTAATTAATTTCTTTCTTATATTTTTATTATTTTTATTTTAAAGAATCTCTTAGTATACGTGCTCCAACATGGTATTTACATTGTGTATTAATTTGTGAATAACCAAAACAATTTGGGGTTTATTCATAGTTTAACATTGAATACTCAAATTTTATAGATTTGAGGCTTCTACGATCTACATTTTGTACGGTGATGATGAACCAGTTCGACATGTGGATTCCAATACAAAATTCAAATTATGTTATTATTTAAATTTATTTATTTGTAAGGTGATTGGTTGACGTTTTATTATGAATGTTGTTTAGTAACTTCCATTTTTCTATCTCTATTTTCGATTCAAATTCCATTAATCATAGTTTTTTTTCTTGTTAATTTTTAATTTGACTTTATTTTTTTTGCCTTCACTTTTTATAATTTTCTTTCCCTGAAGCAACAACTATACAATAAAACTTATATTTTAATGAATATAATTAATGTAGTAAAAATCGATTCTAAAAAAGAAATTAATAAATAAAACAAAATTTTGAGTGTATTTTCTCCATTGTCTTATATATACATATCTCATTTTTCATTCTACTCAAATCTTGAAAACCTCTTGTCATTATTGTCTGCACTGAAATGTCGTAGATTTGGATAATGACAACTTTTGAAGTTATGTGATTATTGTGTTATTATTATTCAACATAGTTGTTGTAATTGATACAAGTGAGATTATTTTTTATTCTTATATAGAACTAAATACTTAATATATTCATATTTTTATTTATATCTCTATGTGTTATGTTTAAAAAAAATAATTAATATGTTCATATTTTCATTTGCATTGATGAGGATTTAGTTGTCCTGGTGTGGTTATTTATATTTCAACTGAAATGTCTCCTCATCGACCGTTCTAAAATTGTGAAGTAGTAGGTTCCTGCAAAAAATATCATATAGGCACCTATGTTACAAATCAATTATCATTTTGTGTTGCACGAGTCCACCTCAACGAGCTCACCTCTTTTAATATTATAGGAGCTACCCATAAATATTATTATTATTTTAGATAATAATTATCTATACAACAATTTGTCTTCAAAGTAGCTTATTTTATAGAAAACTGTAGCTGTCATTTGAAAGATGACATTTTGGACATTGGAAATTTCATGGGACAGCCATGGATTGATTGCAAATTTTTCCAGTCATCTTCTTCATTATACATTGATTAAATTGTGCATAATTTTTCAAGTGAAAAATGTGTTTTAATAGCTGGAAATTGTATGGTATAACAGAGTTTTAATTGCATAAATTCCAACCATCTATTTCCTCAAATATTTTTTATCTTTTGCATGTGCTTTCACCTGGATATCATATTGTATATGTTGTAAATTTTATGGGGGCGACTTCCTGGAAATTGTATTGGGCTTTTGCAAATTTCATTTGTTTTTTATCTTTATTATTCTAGGATGTAGTATTATGTTATTTTCTTATCTTATTGAGTATTGAAATATTTTATGTTTTTAGCTTGAACACATTGAACAATTTGATATTTCTTTGTTCAAGGTGTTGATATTACTAAAAGAGCTCTCATATACATTGAAGATTCAAAATTGAATTATATTATTTAAGAACATTATAGTATTTTTTAACTTGGTGTAACCCAGCCCAAAGGGCCCACGGTTCCACACGTCCGTATGTAATGACGTGTCAAAAAATATCTGTTGTTTCCTCGCGTGGAGATCATCTACGGAGATTTATTCACAGTGGGTGGCAGTTGTGAGTTTAATTCGGCATTTATGGCTCGTCCTAACGCCTCTATCCTGTTTCCACTTGCTCTTTGTGCCAAGCAACCGACCCTTTTGGGTTATTCTGGATTGTTCTTTTCGCCGGGAATGTCTTTGAGGGTTTTCTGGGTTTGCTCTGTGGAATACTGTCTCATTTGCAATGGTGAATACTGGTTGTCTTCAGTTGATAATGGTTCACGAACCCTACTTCGCTCGATTTGACTGTGAACTTATGGGAAGTGTTGCTCGTATGTTGTTGTCGCTCGGCTCTGTGGTGTTGGTTCGAACTTGATAAGTTCTGTTTGTTGTTATTTTTATGACTACACGCGTTCTGTAAGTGGTTTCCCGTTGTATGTGCCCATCATATTTTATTTACTGTATGCAAACCTGCGTGTATGGTTTGGTCAGGGTTACCTTTCGATTTCTCTCTCGTTTTATTGTGGATCTGTATATGCGTTGCTGTTAGGATTTACTCTTCGAGCTCTTGATGTTTCTTGACCCAAGTCTGGTTTCAAACCTCACGCTTTCCGTTGCTCTGGGTTTTCATTTTGTGAGCGTTGGTGTTTGTTCTGAGCACAGGGTTACGTTGGCGGTTGCTCGTTGGCTCGAACAGGTATTATCTTCCGTCCCTGCTTCAATCTGTCCTGCTTCTGTTATTTTTACTTACCCACTTGGCTCCTTTGGTCTCCAGCTATGCAACTTGTCTGGGACGTCGCTGTGGCTCAATTTCGACTCGGCTTGCTCAGGTAATTATGATGTCTTTCTCAGCATGGAGTGGTTTACTTATTTGAAGGGTTTCTCCCTTAACACACCTGTAGCTCAGATTGATGTTTGTTGGTTACAAGTCGTTGGTCGCGGCCTAAGCACGCGGGTTCTCCAATCCCTTTTGACACAGTGAACTGGTTCTCGGTAGGCCTGACTCCTCAAGCTTTTCTGTTTATTACTTCGAATGGTTAATGGCCACGGTTGTTGTAGGGTTGTCTGTAGTTTTTGTCGTTGTCTGTAATTTGTCTTTGTTGCGTCTTCCGCTGTCAATTTGCATAAGGGTTGTTAAATGGAAAAGGTTTTCATTGCTGTGGTTGAACCCTCGTCCAGGGTTTTGGTTGTAACGCCACTTTGGTCACACACTTAATATTATTTTTCTTACGGGAATGGAACCCTTCGTATACACATATGTTGTATTTTATAATGATTAATATGAATGCTTGTCAAATGATTTCAATTTTTCAGTGGAATTCAAAAAAATATGCAGCAGGGTTACCTCTGTTCTGTGGTCGCTTTTTGTGTGCAATTATTTGACCGTGGTTGTCTCCTGTGTACAACTATTTGTCTTGTACTTCAGTTGTTTATGCCTCTCAGTCCTTTGCTTGACTGTGTGCGGAAATCCGTCCAATGTTGGAGATAAATTGTGTGCTCATATTCAGGATATAGAACAATGTGTTACATAGACATTCTTGATTTGTTACTTTATCAAGCTGTAATAAAAATTAATATTAGAATGAACAATGAAAATGTTTGCAGATGGACAATAGTCTGAACGCTATATGTTTGTATCTTGTTTGTTTTATTTCTCTCCTTCTGAAATTGCTGAACCCTTTCCCTCTGTTACATTTTGGCTTTTATGCCCTTCCATTTCAGTTGATTTTGCAGTTAATCAAACTGCCATAGGATTTAGTTACAAAAAGATTTGTTATCGTTGATAACCATATCTGTTTTACCTTACAAGATTTGTATGAACAATTTATCATTTTTCTCCTAGTTTAACGAACTATTTCCTAGCTATTGTTCGAACTATAGTAATTCTATCCATTTAACTAAATGTGACTGAATTCACCAACTCTGTAAAAAAAAAAAATTAAAAGAAAAACTATCTCATGAATACGTAAAGATAAAATAATCCAATTGATCAATAATCTTCAAACCTGGTTGAGGCTTTGCTCGGTTATGGCAAGCTGGATGCTCCTGCATTAGGCTCCCAAGGTAAAAAGAGATCATGACTCCGGTCCATGAGCTCCTCGACCGAAGTTCCTGTTTGTGCAATCTTCCTGCGTCAAGCCATGAGCTGTCCTCAATCAGACGGTCCTTCCACTTGA
>APFE030839590.1:0-15312 GCA_000404065.3 Pinus taeda
ATTCTTTTATTAATAAATTTCCTGAAGTGGCCGCCTTGGCTCAGGCCGTGGACTGTTTCCCTCTTTGAGGGTTTTAACCACGTCAAAAATACTGGTCTATTGATCTGTGATATATTTGTGAGCGGTGTCCTTTGGTGTTCTATCTGAGGAACTTACCCTATAAATTCCTACATGGTATCAAAGCTATTTGAGGGTCGCGCCCGTTGGTGATCCAAATTTGAAGTCGGTAGAACTGCATCCGACTTCCATCTCCTAGATTTGTTGTTTCTGACTGCTTTCGGGCTAAGAGGACTGCTTTGTTATTTTAGGATCATCTATTCCAGTGAGTAACCCCTTTCGTTTCACGCGAAAAGGTTTCTGGTAGCCCTAGCTACGTCATTTTTAAGATCTGGAGGTATACAGTGTTTTTTTTGTAGTTTCTAGTTATTTTTATCTCTGTTTATTATTTCGGTTTATTTAGCTTCTTTTTTATTACCGGATCTATACCTTTCATTTCTGCGCATGCTCTTTGCCCTGCGACTCTGTGAGATCTAGGAAAATCAGAAACAGAAAGGAAGGATTTTTCTCATGCATATGCTCTTTTCCGTTGCGCCTTAGTGTGATCTCGAAAAATCAGAAACATTGAGGAAAATATTTAGTTTCCGGGTAAAGCTAAATTTAAGCCGTGAGTTTTTTTTTTTTTTGTATGGTCTGTGTCGGGTTTTTGTTTTTGTTTTGTAAGGATAACAAAAGAGCTTTCTCAGCAAGCACGCAATCCATAAGCTTCAAGTGCCAAAAAAAAAAAAAAAACCACATCCCAATGAAGGCCCCCCCCTCTCTCTCTCTCAAACTTTTTGTTTAGCTCACTTGGTTCAAAGCTAATTTATGAGAGTAGAGGTCTTAGGTTCAAATCTCCTTTTTTTTGGAAAATGGGCATTTTTTTTTTCATTTCCTCACATTCCCGCATTTTGTTGGCGCCTTCATCAACTCTTCTTCAAAAAGCCATAACTTCTTCATCCGGAAGCCGTTTTCAGAGCCATTATTTTTGAACCAGCCTAATTTTTCGAGATCTTTCCATTGGAACAATTAGTTTCAGCATATATAGTTTTAGTTTCTGTTAAAATGGAAAGTCCATGCCAAGTTATTCTTGGCAGCACCAACTACTTCCAATGGTGGTCCTACATTGTGGATTTACCTAGAAGTAAAGGTCTTTACAGAATAGCCTCAGGCCAAGAAACCAAACTGAAAGATGAAGATAAGGCAGCTAAATCAGAAAATAGGCAAGATCAAGCACATGGGTTGATAGGGATGTCTATTTCTCCAGATCTTAGATTCCATATTGCAGAACTTGAGACTCCTCATGAAGCATTGGACCAAATCACTAAATTTTTTGGGATTAAAAATGAAGTTAGAGCCCATCAACTTGGAAATGAGTTGCTTACATTGGATCCTAATAATTTTTCTTGCATTGAAGATTTCTTGTCCAAATTCAAGACCCTTAGATATCTCTTGGAAGGTGTTAAGGTTAAGAAAGAAGATAGTAACCTTATTTATTCCATCCTTACTAAGTTTGGACCAGCCTACTCTGTATTTGTTTCCACCTTCCATTCTACAAGGGAAGCTTTCATTTGTCAAGGAAAAGACTACAAGGCCCCTTCCTTTGACTCTTTTTGTGATTCCTTAATAAGAGAACAAGAAAAACTCTTACACCTTGGTCTTCTTAATCTTGGAAACTCTTCCAAGAAAGCGTTAGCCGCCCAGCAGCAACCAAATTTAAAGAATCTTAAGAAGTCATATCCTAAAAAGAATGGTCCTAAACCAAACAAGGGTCCTAAGCAAACTCAGTCTCAAAATGAAAGATCATTTCGGCAAAATGATAAGACCAATAAAAACAAATGGAAGAAGACTGATAGACATTGTAACTTTTGTAATCGAGATGGCCACTTAGAATCTAAATGCTTTAAGAAGATGGAAGCCTTGGAAGCCGCAATGAAAAAACATAACATCCATGTGGAGCATTCTTCTACTTCAACTTCAACTTCATCTTCAGGAATGGCACTTTCTGCATGTCGTTGTCAATCATCTCAGTCTGGTTATGCTTTAAATGTATCTTCTTCTTCTCATTCTCATGAGTGGCTCATTGATTCTGGAGCTCTTATCACATGGCCAAAAATAAAGCCATGTTTTCTTCTTTACATGATTGTAACACCAAAAATATATATGTTGGTGATGATAGATCTCTTAATGTTCTAGGGACTGGAACTGTTCATCTAGACAATGGTCAGTTTAATGATGTATTATGTGTTCCAACCTTACCCAGCAACCTTCTATCCGTATATCAGATAGCTCATTCAGGTGAAGGTAAAATTGTTGAATTTTCACCTCATGATGTTGTAATCAAGGATCTAAGAGATCCTAAACAGATTCTAGCTACTGGTATTGCTGATGAATCCACAAGGTTGTACAAGTTTCACAACTTTGGGTCATCAAATCTTCCTTCAGTATTTGTTGCTCATAATGATGAAGTGAGCAAACTTTGGCATGAGCGATTTGGTCACTTAAACTATCGCTCCCTTAAGCATCTATGTAAAGAAAATATGGTGACAGGTCTTCCTATGGTATCTTGCAGAGATGGTGTTTGTTCCGGATGTGTACTCGGAAAACATCATCGGGGAAGTTTTGAAAAACGTGCCTCTTGGCACGCCTCAGCCCCTTTACAGCTTGTGCACAGTGATTTATGTGGTCCACTTCCTGTTGCTTCATTCTCTGGCTGCAAGTATGTTCTTAACTTTCATTGATGATTCCTCTAGACGCACTTGGGTATACCTTCTTAAAACTCAAGACGAAGTATTATAAACACTTTTTGGCTTCAAAGCCTTTGTTGAAAAAAACATATCTTGGACATCCAAATTTCAGCTAAGAACTGATAATGTTGGGAGAATATGTTAAAAACACATTCTCATCACTTTTGGCAACCGAAATGGAATTCAAATTGCAAACACTTTCCATAACTCCACAATCAAAATGGTGTAGCTGAAAGGAAAAATCGCACCTTGAAGGAAATGGCTAATTGTATGCTGCAATCTAAAGGACTCAGTCTTATTTTTTGGGCCGAAGCAATTAATTGTGCAAATTATATAATAAATCGCACTCCTACTAAGGTTCTAAAGAATATCACTCCAGAGAAGCTTGGAGTTCCATTAAACCAGATGTAAGTCACTTTCGTATTTTTGGAAGTGAAGCATGGGCCCATATTCCAGATGAAAAGCATAAAGCTTTAAAACCTAAGAGTGAGAAATGTACTTTTGTTGGATATTCTGAAGATGTAAAAGGTTATAGACTTATTCCATTTAAGTCCAAAATGTTATCATTAGAAGAGATGTAAAATTTGATGAAAATAAATCGGCCTGCGAGCCTAGTCCGGCGGATGTGCCACCTCTTCCTATCTCTTCTACTTTTGAAAACATTTCTTCTTCAGATGATGAAAGTGAGGATGACAATCCTCCACCACCTTCTCAGGATCCTCAACTTCCAAGATGGGTCCGTGCTACTCGGGATGCAGCAGGTGATCTTGCCGGTGATCCTACAGATCAGCGACGTACACGTTCTCAGTTTGAAAGAGCCTCTTCTTTACTGGCTCAA
The DNA here is from genome assembly GCA_000404065.3 of Pinus taeda. Taxonomy (NCBI): domain Eukaryota; kingdom Viridiplantae; phylum Streptophyta; class Pinopsida; order Pinales; family Pinaceae; genus Pinus; species Pinus taeda. The sequence continues at coordinate 3,622 of APFE030839590.1, forward strand.
GCTCCAGTAAATCATGATCCTGACACTTTTGCAGAAGCTTCAGGCCATCCACATTGGGAAGCAGCTATGAATGAAGAATATCATTCATTGTTGGCAAATGATACATGGGATCTTGTTCCTCTACCAAAGGGACGCAAACTTGTTAGATGTAAATGGGTTTATAGAACCAAGTATGGACCAGATGGGAAAATTGATAAATATAAAGCTCGTCTTGTTGCTAAGGGCTTTTCACAGGTTGAAGGCATTGACTACACTGAAACCTTCTCCCCTGTTGCCAAAATGAACTCTATCCGCCTTGTTCTTTCCCTTGCTGCCTCTTTAAAATGGGAAGTCCATCAGATGGATGTTAAATCTGCCTTCTTGCTTGGGGACTTGCATGAAGAAATCTATATGGAACAACCCATTGGCTTCATCCAAACAGACTCCAGCCTTGTATGTCGACTTAAGAAATCTCTTTATGGTCTCAAGCAAACTCCTCGGGCTTGGTATGCCAAAATGGATAGCTTTCTTTTAGAATCTGGCTTTTCTAGGTGTTATTCTGACAATACTGTCTACACCAAGAAAGTGGGCAACTCTCTTATCATCCTTGTTCTTTATGTTGATGATCTTATTCTTACTGGTAGTGATCCCACCCTTATAAACCATGTGAAGTCCAGCCTTAAAAAGAAATTTGAAATGACAGACTTAGGACACTTACACTATTTTCTCGGTCTTCAAGTCTTGCAATCCAAGGAGGGTATTCCCTTTCCCAGTCCAAGTATGCTTGTGATATTCTTCGTCATTTTCACATGGAAGAATGTAAGCCAGCCCCTTCTCCCTTTCATTCTGGAGTCAAACTTTCAGTCTCTTGTACTTCTCCTGAAGTTGATGCTACCTTATACCGTCAACTTGTAGGAAAACTCTTGTATTTAACCCATACTCGTCCTGACCTTTCCTTTGTTGTTGGCCTTGTTGCTCGTTTTATGCAAAACCCCCGTGAAAGTCATTGGAAAGCAGCTAAAAGAATACTTCGTTATGTTCGAGGTACAGTACAGTTTGGGATTCATTACAGTGCCAAAGCAGCTCCTCTATTAGTTGGTTTCACTGATTCTGATTGGGCTGGTGACCCTGATGATCGGAAGTCTACTGCCGGTTATGTCTTCACTCTTGGTTCAGGACCTATTACATGGGCTTGTAAGAAACAGGCTGCCATTTCTCTTTCGTCAGCAGAAGCAGAGTATCGTGGTGCCGTGGAAGCTAGTAAGGAAGCCTTGTGGCTTCGTCAGATCCTATCAGAATTGGGCTTTGAGCAGCAGCATCCGACTACACTTTGGTGTGATAATCAAAGTGCCATTCAGCTTTGCAAAGATCCAGTTCAGCATCAGCGCAGCAAACACATTGAACTTCACATGCACTTCATCAGAAAGCTCATTCATGACCATGTTCTTGAAGTGCAATATTGTTCAACAGATGATCAGGTTGCAGACATCTTCACAAAGGCTCTCACAGAGGCGAAGTTCACTAAACTTCGATATATGCTTGGAGTTCAGGAAGTTGTCACTAAGGGGGGATAGGCTCTAGTGCCTCCTTCCTTCTCCTATTGTGTCATATTTGTAAATCCTTCAATCCTATCCCAAGTTGTTCTTAAGGGGGGATGTTAGGATTTTCCGACACATAGGAAATAGTTAAGTTCAACTTGGTCTAGTATAGAGTTAGGTATAGAGTTAGGTAAAGTGTGTTTCTTTACCGTTGTACATTTGGTAACTTACAATCCGACGGTCACGATATGTAGTGATCCGACGGTTCATTCTCTCCTCGGTATTACCGACACTTGATCCGTGGCTTGACACCCGATTGGTCCATGAAATCTATTTAAAGCGCATGGAGGGTCATTTGTAGGTTAACCGTGCATGAGAGAAGCTTATGTAAATTTTCATTCTTTTATTAATAAATTGCCTGTAGTAGCCACGTTGGCGCAGGCCGTGGACTGTTTCCCTCTCTGAGGGTTTTAACCACGTCAAAATACTTGTGTATTGATCTGTGATCTGTTTGTGAGCGGTGTCCTTCTGGTGTTCTTTCTGAGGAACTTACCCTGTAAATTCCTACACCCCTTCATTTGAGAACATTTACAATATGCCTCACAAGACTTAATTAATTCATATTTTCATGAAAATCACTCAAAACCTAAGTAATTACATTAATTCAACACTTAGGAAACCAACTTCCTTAAAACACAAGACCCCCTTATGTCTACTAAAATACAATGATTCTTTTGAGCTAAATGCTCTTGCATCAATAAATCTTTCAATTGTTGTTTTTATTCATCCACTATTTTTATTTTCATTCATATCTTGTTTTGAGTATGTATTCTCTGTTTTTATTGATATATTTTTCGTAAGGATTATAGTTTAGTTGAGATATAGTTAGAGGTACAAAATGGAGATCAACTTTTCAGTGTTAGAGTTTCATTTCCTTGTTCAGGCCTGTACCATACTCTATACTAACTCAATGAGTGAGAATGAATTCTACCATCTCAGTTTTTCCTGATGGGGCAGTACCTCCACTAGATAAATCGCTAACCACTTATTTGATATTTTAGTATGTTCTTTTTTTGTTCTTTAGTAGTTACAAGATGGGAGATCAAGGAGTTACCATGTAGGCCATAATTTTTTTGTTGGACACCTAAGCCTCTATGGGTTGGTGTGGAATGTGAATAGCCACCGGAGTCAAAATGACCACTTAGAATATGAATCCAAGGGTCACATCAGTACTAATGTATATCATGTCAATAATATATCCAATTGAATGTTTATCTTTCTATTTCGTTGTTTACATTCCATGTGAATTTAACATGGTGTCAAAACTACAGGCTTATTCCTACCCACTAAATTTATGGGCAATTATGCCCTCATTATCTCAGTATTTCTACCATTCTAGCTTGTCAACATCTCAAACCTACTTGTGCATACAAAATCTACCACTTCAACCTACCGTGCCACCTATTATCTACCATTAAAGGCAGACATGTTGAACCCAAGAGTCATCGTGGGTTGCAAGTCAACTTGGTTCGAACAACGTAGCCAGATTTACAATTCCAAGCTAATGCCTTTTAGGATTCCCATTATCTCACTTCTCATGACTTATATGGACATGTGCATGCTTAACCGAACTACAAGAAAACTTATTTCAATACAAGAGCATAGGTAAGCGATTTAGGAGCGTTGAGGGCTTGGTGCACTCCAGGATCAGTGGATAAAAAAAGTTTGGTATTGTGGCATTCAACACCATTGATTATAAAAAGTTGGTATGGTGTTCATGTTATGCTTTGAATATTTTCTGAAGAATGTTTGTGCAAGAAGACATGATTATTTTGTCTTTTAGCTAGAAGAGTTTAGGATTGAAAAGTTACTCTCTGCATTCTCTAGGTGCTTTGAGATTTGCACATATTTCAATCATTGTGGCCTCTTTGTCCAAGTCCTATTAGGATACCAAACATTGTTAATGTTGTTGACCTTAAATGGTGGAGATTGTTAATGTGTTGACCTTAAGTGGTCGATTTTTTAAATGGTGGATATTTTGAGTGCACTACGATTTACCAATTTGTGTCAGGATTTTATGTTCCTTAGTCCTTTTCATTGAATATTTTTATGTTATTCTCTACTTCACCCTTTAGGTATTTAAATGGATTTAATTGGTAAAGCATTATACTTCCTAAGAAATTTGATATAGTCTACTATTGATGACAGAGTTAGAATTAGAAAAACCTCTTTAAAAAAAAAAAGTGATGGCCATATACAAGCTTCAAAGCCACATGAATCGAACCTGAGCCACAACCTGCCATACCAGATTTAGAGTTGTAGCTAGAGACAAAGATGCCCCTAAGCATGCCTTAAGTTTATGGTCAGCCTTAAATGACTATGTGGGGTTGAGACATCTCTTCATAGAATTGGGGACACTTACTCTAACAGAATATTTCAACTGCTTTCCATTTTTGGAAGTGTTCCAAGAATTGCAATAAGCATTCTAGAGTTAGTGGTCATCCTTAAACCATCACAGGTTGAGACCTTCCTTTTCAGGTTGAGGTTCTCCCTTTTTATGTGGGGTGAGACCTCCCTTTCATGGTTGAAGGTTTCCATCTTCAAAAAATGAGGAGCACTTCCTCTAGCAGAAGACCTCAGCTTCATGCCAGATTTGGAAGAGTTCCAAGAACTGCACTAAGCAATGCAGTGTTGGTGGTCATCCTTAAACCACGCCCCTAAAATAAACATTTCAGAGAGCACATTCAAGCTAGTGTTGCCATGCATTTTTGAACATTTTGTATTACAGCTCTCTTTGTGGAATCATCATTGCCCTTTGGATTAAGGGAGGGAACGTTGGACACCTAATCCTCTATGGGTTGGTGTGGAATGTGAACAACCACCGAAGTCCAAGAGACAACTTGGAATATGAATCCAAAGGTTACACCATGTACTTAAAATGTATATCATGTGAATAATATATGCAATCAAATGTTTATCTTCACTCCATTATAGAGGTCTTCACTCACCATATTACTCATACTCTCTCACTCAACTAACACATATAAAACAAGTTCAACCATGGAATTCCTCCTTCTTGTAACAAGGTAATCGATACAATGATCAAACATTCCACTGTAAATTCTTAAAACCACACTCTAGGTTTTCAGACATTGGGTCTTTTTGTATGCAAGGTCAAAGAGAATGTGTACAAATACCAATATCATGCATCATTTGCAAATTGATCTCTTTTAGATAGCCCGCAGTCTCATAGCAGCGCTGCTTTCCTCCCTAGTTGTAGGTGAAACATATTGTCCTTATGTTGGAAAGTCGATTCTTTGTCCAATCATTTTCGAACAACATGAAAACATACAATGCCACTTTCTACACAATGGTGCCCACCATCCACCAAATTTTTCTAGAGAGAAACAACATAAATCATAAGAGTAAGTATCCAATGCTATGATTCATTGGAAATTACATCACCTCCTTACCTCTAATGGTACATGAATGTTTGGAGGAAGCCATTGGTGCTTCTATTATTAAAGCTTATGTAATGACAAAAGATTCTCATTTGATGATGTTCACTCCTTTTCCACATCACAATGCTCACAAACTAGGGTTTTTGGGCAAGGTGATAGGGCAAGAATTAGTTGTTCTTGATCACAATGACGTTGTTCAAAAACTAGGGATCATTCTAGATACATGGTGGACGTACAGGTGAGATGTGGGCTTAACATCTCTCTAAGAATTTTGATTCTTTGCAATTAATTATTAACTTTAGAATGTTAGAGTTACTATTCTATTCTCTTGAACATTGGACACTACTATGAGGGAATAGGCCCAGACCAACTCTCATACCAAGATAATTTGAGAGCACTCTACATTACCATCAATAATAGTACAAAAATTAATACATCAGATTATGTCTCAATATACAAAAACTATCGTGAACATGCAATCAATTGGTTGAGTGAATATGTGAATCACACTCCAATCTAGGATGCTATTGGTTAAAGAGCATCTCTAAGCCAACTAGGAAATATAAAACCTCCTAACTAATAGGAATAAACTCCTAGAATTAATGAGCACACCAAAGAGAAGTAGGAGTTACATTATCGAATGATAGGTTTAATGTCTTTGTAACATTTTGGATATTTTTTGGTCAATTTAATGTATTGAATAAAGTGGAACATATATCTTAGAGTAAGATTGACGTGTTAAAAGAGTCAAATTTCTCAAGTCCACATTTGTGGTTTTTGGGCACATGGTTTTGGTGACCTATGGTATTAGAGCATGTATTACATGTGATTAAGATTCAACATTGTAATGTTCCTAGCCCCTCTATTACATGTGATTAAGCATTTAAAATGCTTGACATTCTACATTGAAATGTGCATGAGGGCTCACATGGTCGGGTCAATATTTGGTTGCTTTTAAGTAAATGCATGGTTGTGTTTAAGCCATAAGATAATAACATATCTATTAGCTAGTTTTCCCCCTTTTGGGTTTTCTAAAACAAAACTCATGTGTTTCATATGTTGTTGTTGCTAGGATTATTTCTCTCACATTTTCTTTATTTTAAGAATGGTGTTAAAGCCAAAGCATCGTGGCTTCTAGAAGTTGCAAATGCAAAACATTTTATTTTGAGGTTGAAGCTCACATAGAGAATCCTAATTGGGATTTCACCCATAAAAATTTCCTATGAAGAAATAGAGATACAACAGGGTGAGATGTAGGCACACAAGCGATCTATAGTGATGAGATCACTTGGTGTGAGTAGGTCTCTTGAGAAGAGCACCCAGTGTCACATGTGAGAGAATGGTGAAATGACTTCAAGAAGTAAATGACAAAAGAAGAAAAATAAATAATTTGGTGATGAAATTTGTAAATTACATGTATCTAGGCATAAGATTATAAGACTTCGTTAGGTATGGTTGGTAATGTCTAGGAGTAACCTAGGTAACGGGGAGGAGAACATGCAGATTTGGCCAATCAATTTTAAAGAGGAAATGTTAGGGTAAACATGACTCGGCCAAAGAGTGAAATTGTTAGGTGCACATTGGGGTTTCAAGGATATGGTTTTGGTGTTCCTTGGTATTAAAGCCCATAGATTACATTTGATGAAGTTTTTAAAACACATTTTCCATTGTAATGTGCTTGAATTAAGTTGAGGAGTCACTTGACCAGAGTAAGATGTTGATAAATTTGGCTGTTTAAATCAAAACATTGTTTATAGATCTCTTAGATTATTTTTCTCAATTTTGAATTTCCCAAAATAGAACTAACACATTTTTTTTAATTAATGGTTGTTACTATAATTAATTTCTATTACATTAAAGATATCTTATTTGAACTATCACCATGATTATTTAATTTTACCAATATCTAATCTAAACTTTCACTTTAACGTTTTGGGAAAAGAAAAATAACCCTAAAAAATCCTTTAAGTCTCATGTTATCCACAGAAACCCCATCAATTTACTGTAATGTTCTGGACCAAAAAAATTTCGATTCAATGTCACTGCAATGTTCTGGACACAAAAACTGTCAATTTAATGTACCGGAAAAGTGGAACGAGTCATACCTAAATTTTCCTTTTAATGTTTATCACTGTAATATTTTGGAAAAAGCAGAATGACTGAAAATACCCTTTCACTCTAACGCTATGCTCGAAAGCCCCCAGTATAATGTCACTGTGATGTTCTGCCCCAAAAGCCTGTCAGTTTTTAATGTCACTGTAATGTTCTGGACCAAAAGCCTGCCAATTTTTAATGTCACTGTAATGTTCTGGATAAAAATCCAGAACGTGTCTTGTCTGAACTCTTAAAAAGCACTTTCCAGATATAAAAAATGCATCCCGACAAAACACAAAGCTATGCAAACCATATCGTCTGTTTGCACATTATCAAAGTGAATTTCAGGATTCCTCAGGATTAATTACAGCGATAGACCACATGCACTTGCAGGTATTAAATGTACAGATCACCCTGACGAACAACAATGTATTTTCGCATATCGTTATGCTTTGACCATGTTTGTGGAAGCATCTTTGTTGACTACGTGAATTATTAGAAAAGAGAAAGTAATGGTTGCGGACTCTGCTGCCATTCCTATTCCAGATTACCAAGCATGTATCACGAGCTCCTCAGCTCTTTTTAATGCCCGTCGCCCGGGCCATTTACTTCAAAATCCCCCTCATTAAATCAGTTCCAATGCCAGGTGATAATGTCGGCTTCAGAATCTTCTGTCCTTTCATTCCACTTCCATTCAATTCGCTTCATTATCCGCTGTATCTGATTGATTTAATGACCGGCTACATCCATACTCAACGTACTCAACCGCCGAAAAAAATAACTAGCTTGTAAATGGGCCATTTTAATGCCCGTCGCCGGGGCATTTACTTCAAAATCCCCTCATTAAATCAGTTCCAATGCCAGGCGATAATGTCGGCTTCAGAATCTCCTGTCCTTTCATTCCACTTCCATTCAATTCGCTTCACTATCCGCTGTATCTGATTGACTTAATGACCGGCTACATCCATACTCAACGTACTCAACCGCCAAAGAAAATAACTAGCTTGTAAATGGGCCCTAAATGCATAGTGATGTATAAGTTTAGCATTGGATTTTGGCAAGCCAGACTAGTAATGCAAACTAGTGATCTAGCATAGTGATATATAAGTTTACTATTAGATTTTGGCAAGCGATGTTGGAATTTAATTCCAACTGCAACTAATTAATGCTGAACAGAAATCTGATTTTAATGCTGAACAGAAGTCTGATTTCATCAGTTATTTTCAGATTGTTCGAAGCAGTTATTTTCAGATTGTCCGAAGCAGCAAAGTCTCCACTGATATTTTGCACATTAAATGCGCATTAAATTCAGAATTTATTTCCGCTGCAGACCGCCGACTTGTTTTCACTGAAAAAGGCATCACCCCCTTCTGTAATAAATACACAGATAAACATCAGTAGATATTTTGATTAGTTTATTTTAAACTCAGATATTTATTTTCTTATAAATACAATGAACAACAGTTCTGTTTTCAGGTGTAAGAGAGAAAAAGAACAGCGGTTCTGTTTTCTGTGTGAGTGCAAGAGATTTAGAACAGCAGTTCTGTTTTTGTACTCTGAGAGAAAGAGAGAAGGTTAGAACACTTAATAGAGTCTCTTCTGTAAATGCACCGCAATGCTGAACCTGCAATTTTCTGAGATAGAGAAAATTGGTTTCTGGAACTGAAGCATTCCTCTTGTAACAGTTAGTTTTCTGTATCAGCTTGTTTATTATTTATGAATACAAGTTTACTGTTTACAAGTATACTGTTTTGCTGATTTTCTGTTGCTGTTACACCAAGCGTCAATTGTCTCACTGTAAGTTTATAAGTGATTTGACATCAACTATTTTAGTTGCTTTTACACCAAAGCGTCAATTGTCTCACTGTAAGTTTGTAAGTGATTTTGATGCCAACTGTTTTAGTTGATGTTACACCAAGTGTCAAAAGCATGTTATAATTACTCTGTAAGTTTATAAGTGACTTGACGCCAATTGCTTTAGTGGCTGAGCGTCAATTATCTTGCGTCAAAGTCAAAAAGTGACTTGTCGTCAAAAACGTATTGTTGTTACACCGAGTGACTTGACGTCAAAAATCGCTTTGCTGCAACACCATGATCAACGTTGCTGCAACACCAAGTCCTGTTGCCGCAACACAGTTTCCAGTAAGAAATTTTTTTTCTATTTTTTCTGTGTTAACAGAAACAGAGTATTATTCCGCGTCGCTGCAACACCGAATCCTGTTGCTGCAACACCATTTCCAGAAAAACGAAATTTTCAGTTTTCTGTGCAGAAACAGAGCATTTTTGTTGTCTGTTTGTTATGGAATTTAGCAGAAAATTCCAACATGGTATCAGAGCTAGTCTAGGCACTCAGTGAGTCAAAAACAGAGTTTGTTTTTCACTGTAGGAGCTGTAAGAAGTTTATTAAGCAGATTTTTTCCAGCAGAGAAAGTTTTTGCTTGTTTTTAATTTTACAGTCAGTATCTCTTCTTTACCTATACATAGTTAAGATGGCAGATGCTGGAACAGGTTTGACAAATTCCCAACTACCACAATTTAATGGGAAAAATCACAGTTATTGGTCCATAACAATGAAAGCATTGTTTGCTTCTCAAGGAATATGGGAGCTGGTTGAAACTCGCTATGCTGAACCTGCAGATGCAACAGCGTTGGCTGCTTTGACAGTAGCAGGAAATAGACCAGTTGAAGAGTGACAAGAAGAAGGATGCCAAGGCCCTCTTTTTCCTCTTCCAATCAGTACATGAAAGTATCTTTCCACGGATTGCAGTAGCAACAAAGTGCAAAGAAGCATGGGATATTCTCAAAACTGCGTATCAAGGCATGGAGAAGGTGAAGACTGCAAAGTTGCAGATGTTGAGGAGAGACTTTGAAACACTCAGCATGAAGGAATCTGATACAATAGATTCATTCTTCACTCAGGTTATTGGGTTGATAACCCAAATTAAATCTCATGGTAAAATTCTTGAAGAAAGAAGGATCATAGAGAAGATCTTGAGATGTTTACCCTCAAGGTTTGAAGCTATTGTGGTAGCAATAGAAGAAACAAAAGATCTCTCACAGTTCACGGTAGATGAACTGAGTGCTTCTCTTATGTCTCATGAATACAAACTGAGTAGAGAAACAAATTCCTCTTTTGAGCAAGCATTCAAGACTCAGATGTCTTTCAGCGAAAGAAAAGGTCGAGGCAGAGTAAATAACAGAGATCGTGGAAGAAGCCAAAACAGAGGCAGATATTATCCTGCAAGCACAAGCGGAAGGAGCTGCAATCAGAACCAAGATGAAGGTTCAAGCAAATAGCAAGCTTATGGACAAAGGTATGACAAATCCCAAGTCTAATGTCATTATTGTAAGAAATATGGGCATTATGCCAATGAATGTAGGAAAAAACAAAATGACATGAATAGTAGGCAGAATGTTAATTTTGCAAATGAAGAAAACAAGAATCCAAAGAATGTGTTGTTAACATGTAACATTGCACAAGACAAACAAGAAGATGTTTGGTTCTTAGACTCAGGTTGTAGTAATGACATGACTGGAAATATTGCAATGTTTGTCAATCTGGATGAAAATGTGAAATCTGAGGTAACAACAGGGACTGATAGTAAGATATCTGTCAAGGGTAAGGGCAGAGTCAGTATCCGAGAAAGAAATGGAGAACAGATGATTCTGCCAGAAGTATACTATGTATCTGGTCTGAAATATAATCTTTTGAACATTGGACAGCTCATTGACAAAGGTTACAATGTGTTCTTCAAAGATGATAAGTGTACAATCAGAGATATACCTCCAAGTAAGAAGATCATTGCACAGGTGCAGATGACCAGCAATAGAATGTTTCCTCTCAAACTCAGGGCAGATTTGAAGGAAGGAAGAACTATTGCAGTTGTAACACAAGAATTCTTCAGGAACAAGTGAAAGATGAGAATTGGTTATGGCACTTGAGATTTGGACATCTCAATTTCGGAGGCTTGAATCTGTTGCACAGAAAGGGAATGGTAAAAGGATTTCCATTGATTGAAAAACCGGACAGCCTTTGTGAAGGCCGTATCTTGGGCAAGCAGTGCAAAGAAAGCTTTCCAGCAGGAAAAAGTATAAGGGCAAAAGCACCCTTGGAAATTGTCCACTCTGATGTGTGTGGACCGATGCAAATACCATCATTTGCCGGAAATAGATATGTTTTAACTTTCATTGATGATTACACCAGAAAGACATGGGTGTATATGCTGAAACAAAAGAGTGAAGTGTTAGAGAAATTCCGCCACTTCAAAACTCTTGTTGAGAAGCAGTGTGGGCATTATATCAAAGTACTTAGAACAGATAGAGGAGGAGAATACATCTCCCAAGACTTTCTGTGTTTTTGCAGAGAGAATGGCATAAAAAAGCAGTTCACCGCAAGGTATACACCTCAGCAAAATAGTATCGCCGAAAGAAAGAATAGGACCATTCTTGACATGGTTAGAAGTATGCTGAAGGCAAAACACTTGCCTCATGAGTATTGGGCAGAAGCTGTCACTTGTGCAGTTTACATCTTGAATAGATGCCCAACTAAAGCTGTCATGAACAGAATACCAGAAGAAGCATGGAGTGGTCAAAAGAAAACTGTCACTCACATGAGAGTA
>APFE030839593.1:0-10659 GCA_000404065.3 Pinus taeda
AATAAATACAAATTTTACCGAGACTTTTTATCCACATATTTTCATTCATTTTTCGTCCGCCGTCATCTTCCACCTTTACCTAGTTTTATTTTCGGACCAGTGTCATGGATTAAAGGTATCTCCGGATGATTTGGGCACTAACCTTACATAAGTCACGAGTTCGAAACAAGGGGAAGAATACCACCGAACAAAAAAAACAAAAAATAAATCTGAATCCGATGATTCCTACTTTAACCCTTTCTGCAATTTCAACTCCTTAATAACAGCGCAGGGGAGTTTGTGTCAGATAATTCTTCTGATGTTAAATTTCATTACATGAAGGAAAGAAGGAATGCAAGAGTTTCTTATTGTGTTGTTCGCTCGAAAATGAAGTAGCTGTGGAGAATGTGCAGAGAATCAAGTATGATCGAAGGAATCATAATGGATAGACAATAAGGACCACCCTCTCATCTTACAGGTATGTACACATTTTACTTTTCAGATTATTATTTTTTTTAACTTTGATTCCAATGATATGACTAGCGGATAGAAAAAATAAGGGAATAATTGTGTATGAATTCTCCAGGATATGAATCTGAAATGACACTCAGATGCATCTAAGTAAATTTATTATTAATCTCAAACGAAACCCAGATCAAATAGCAAGAAAGCACAACAAATTCGGTATAAATGAAAATAGATTTCTGATAGATTCCTTTTTCCTATTCTGGCATCTCCCCCCTCTGAATTGAGAATTCCAGTGGTCATCCATTTCTGGTTATATTATGTGCGAACCTTTCGATAATGCATTTCTGGTTAGATTGTTTGAGAACCTTTCGATATCGCCGGCAGGTTGGGGTCTCGAATCCCTCGAAGGTCATTCCCATGTGTGCGTGGCTATTAATTTTCCATCGAAGTTTCTTTAAATTCTTTGACACTTGATATCGAGGTTTCTTTGACACTTTTCTTTCTTTAAATTCTTTGACACTTGACTATTAATTTTCTATTAAGGTTTCTTTAAATTCTCTTTGACACAACATCTGAGCCTGTAACTTGTCACTCTAATCTGCGAGGTTTCTTTAAATTCTTTGACGCCTCTTCTGGCATCTCCCACCCTCTGAATTGAGAATTCCAGTGGTCATCTATTTCTGGTTATATTATGTGCGAACCTTTCGATAATGCATTTCTGGTTAGATTGTTTGAGAACCTTTCGATATCGACACAACATCTGAGCCTGTAACTTGTCACTCTAATCTGCGAGGTTTCTTTAAATTCTTTGACGCCTCTTCTGGCATCTCCCACCCTCTGAATTGAGAATTCCAGTGGTCATCTATTTCTGGTTATATTATGTGCGAACCTTTCGATAATGCATTTCTGGTTAGATTGTTTGAGAACCTTTCGATATCGCCGGCAGGTTGGGGTCTCGAATCCCTCGAAGGTTATTCCCATGTGTGCATGACTATTAATTTTCCATCGAAGTTTCTTTAAATTCTTTGACACTGGTTTCTTTAAATTCTTTGACACTTGATATCGAGGTTTCTTTAAATTTTTTGACACTTTTCTTTCTTTCAATTCTTTGACACTTGACTATTAATTTTCTATTAAAGTTTCTTTAAATTCTTTGACACAACATGTGAGGCTGTACCATCGAAGTTTTTTTAAATTCCTTGACACTTGATATCTTTGAGATTTCTTTAAATTCTTTGACATTTTTCTTTCTTTAAATTCTTTGACACGTGACTATTAATTTTCTATTAAGCTTTTTTTAAATTCTTTAACACATTATCTTAGGACGTATCTTCTCACTATATATCTATCTAGCAGATATTTTTCAAGGGGCCAGCGATGTGCGTTCTCAAGATCTTAAAAGAATACTGTTTTGGTTCTGGTTTTTTCTGGCGCCCTCCTAAAATTTCAAGATATCTGCTGGTTTAATAATGTATCTTGTCACTATATAATCTATATCTAGCAGATATTTTTCAAGGGGCCAGCGATGTGCGGTCTCAAGATCTTAAAAGAATACTGTTTAGGTTCTGGCCTTTTTTTGGCGCCCTCCTAAAATTTCTGCTGATTTAATAATTTTGTATTTAATTTCTGTAGCATGAAGTTTATGCTCGGCAGATTTTTAGAAACACTATTTAAGTTGGTTTTATTTATTTTGTTTTTAATAAAACGCTATGGTCTAATAATTTTATATTTATTATTACTCTCCCTGGCATGGAGTTTACACTCTCAAACTTTCTTTATAATTTGGTATATCATTTATAAAGGGTGCATGATAATGAATTGGTTTAGTTTCTTCTTTTTGTTGAAACACTTATAAAAGAATGATTAATTTTAAATTTATTTATTTAAAATTAATATAATAGTGAACTTTAGGGAGGCTTTCTGTCCAAGCTTTTTGAGCATAGGAAAAAAAATCTTAAATCAAAATAAAATAATTTGTTTTTTATAGGTCATAGACCATGGTTTCGTCTGGGTGGACGTTAACCACCACTATCATCATCATCAATCATATATATATACCACCTATATTATATATATATATATAATTAAAAAAATTTATGGTCGTTAACTCCCTTTCGATTTTGAGAAGTGTGCTAAAAAAAATTATTGCGTTACTCCCTTTCGATTTTGAGAAGTGTGCCAATTGGGCAATGATAAAGAATGTATAAACATTAAGTTATATTTTTTTGGTTTTTTTAATGTTATTAAAAGGTAATTATCTCACTACATTTTAATTTGGGAAAGGTGTGATGAATTTTGTTGGGATTACTTTAAATCGATTTTGAATCGTTTATATAAAGAAAGTAATGATATAATAGATTAGGTGGCGGTGTACAGAATTTTGTATTACTAATTTTAAATAATTATCCTATGATATTATTTTATTTTTATACTTATATAATTTATATAAAGAAAGTAATGATATAATATATTAGGTGGTGTATAGTGTTTTTGTATTTATTTGCTGCTGAGATGGATTTGCTGCTGAGATCTCATGTGGCGGGGTGAGGTTTAACAGATCTCATGTGGCGGGGTGAATATCGGAAGGCCTTTTTAACCGAACATTACTCCACGTAACATTTATTGCAGCCTCGTATGCAGCTTTGAACAATCAACGGTGGAGAGCGATGGAGTAGATCCGACGAAGCAGGAAAATATCGGAAGAAATTTTTTAACACAAAAGCGATCCCGAAAAACTTACCGCGGGTTTGTGGTTTTACTTTGATGGTTTTAAGCGTATTAAGTGCTGCGTTGAAATTACATATTCAACAATTTATCCAAAGGGCCAGCGATATGGAATCACGGCAGATCTTAAAAGAACACTGCTTAGGTTCGGGTCATTTCCGAAAACTTCTGCTGGTTTAATAATTTTGTATTTAATTCCCCGAAAATTTCTGCTGGTTCAATAATTTTGTATTTAATTCCCGTCACGCAGAGTTTAGGTTCGGCAGATTTAAAAATACACTGTTTAGGTTCTGGTCTCTTTTTAGAACGCTTTCTGCTGGTTTAATAATTTTATATTTAGTTTCACAGGCACGGAGTTTACACTGTCAAAATCTTTGTTGGTTTAATAATTTAGTATTTGATTTGGTAGCGTGGATGACAATTGATTTTAAAGAGACTACAGCTAGTTTAGGTTCTTATCCTTTTTTAACTTTCTTATAAAATATCTGCTTGTTTACTAATTTTATCGATGACTGAAGTTAACCTCGTTGAATTTGTACGTGGCCCAACATTAGAGTTAGGTTAGAGATCACTTGCTTTATGCTATAATATCGATGTTACAGTTACACTACGTGTATGGTATTTTAGTTCTTTTCGCGGGATTATGCTTCATAATTCTGGCATATTTGTTGGTATAATAGCACAAAGATAAGCTCTGTTTTGAGAAATTCAAAGAAACTTCAATGCAAGAACATCCTACAAAGGCTAAAAGTGTCACCCAGTCTATACCGTTCCACTTCAAGATTGCTTTCTCTACCAAACTTAACTTTGAATTTCCACCTAAACCTTTGTGCAACCCAAAATACATTCTTTCACTGATAGTGTTACGGGTCTTCTTTTCATGTCCGATATCCCAAACATCAATGCCAAGTAGGATAGTTCATGTTTTTATAGTCTCAAATAAGTGGCATGGACTGTCTGAAATGATGGGTCAACGTTATAGGGTGATTGGCTGTTGACTCTGAGTATCATTGTGTATTCGGTGTTGAGGATGACGGATCAGATTGAACTCTTTTTTCGCAATCTTATATTCCACAATCTCTTAATTGACCAAGTAACATCCTTCCATTTTTAGAGAGATTGGACGTCATGATGAGTCATGACAGTGTTTGATTAGCTATCCAATTGATCTCACCATGACGGTGCTTGATTAGCTATCCAAATGTGCCAGTTTATTAGTTGATCTCTTCACGTGTTTGTAGAATATGTCAATAAAGGATTCTTCCATATTCTACGGACTTTTATAGCTTCCACATCCCATTACGGTTTTCCCTTTCATCTTCGACATGGGGTCGATCTTAATGTTTGAATCCGAAGGCGTTGAGCAATATCAATGCATTCAAGGACATCGACACCTTCTTCCCTATTATGGTACAGAGTCGGAAGAGTTTATACCATAACTATAATTTCGGAAGTTTCTATTGATGCTGAGGAATTGGGTGGTCAAAAGTTGCTGGAATCAGAGTAGAAAATTTAAAAAAATTTGTACTCGTTGAGTTTGAATCATGTTTTTGATGGTGAAAATGGATTCAGCACCATCAAAGACTTTTAAGACACCCAAAACCTTGAAGTCTGACAGTTATAAAATAAATTTACAAAAATCCATGTCAAATTTTATCAAAATCTTACCTAAATTTCTAAAATTTTTAAAGAAAAAAATAGTCTAGCTAGACTAGAGCTATAATTTTCCCCGTGACACGTGAGACTGTCGCTCACTCTGCAAGCCTTGGGTGTTTGTAGGAGGCTCCATCACAATTAAATTTATACCATCTCTTTCTGTTTTTAAAACAAAGATGACAACACAATTAAACTTATACCATTCCTGGTTGGTTTTGAAAGCCATTAAATCCTTTTTTTCTCTTTGAAGTGCACTTGGTCAACTAAGAGGAGTCTGATGATTTCATAATTTTCTTTTATTGTTGCCCAGACTTGCTCTTGGGTGGGCATTTTCTTTTGAAAATTCTCTAGTTTTTCAGTCGCTGGGGTAATGTCTATTGCACTTCCTCTCTTACACGTTTTTCTGAGTCCTGGAACATTTTTCTTGCCTTGCTCCATCAAAGTTGTGCCAATGTCGAAATCTTCTGCAGCTGAAACAAATGGTTTTGCCGCCTCTTTGAAAACCGCCTTACCCTGTTTGCTTTTCTGACACCATTCTTCTTTTTTCTCCGAAACTTCTGTTGCTGTTGCTATTGCTATTGCTTTCATATGTAGGCATCTTAATCAGCTTCAGTTTGGGGATTATTGTGTGGATAAATTAATTCTGATGCGATGGGATTGTGTGATTTGGGGATTTATTTCTTTTGAAGAGAGTATTTGTTTATATTTATATTTTAAATTGTTTATTGTTATATATTTTTAGTGCACTTGTATTTTTTTCTAATATGTTATAAGATGGTTAAAGGCTATATAATAAAATATTATATTATATTAAGATTTTTTGGTTTAGTATGTGTTTTTATAAAAAAAAAATTACAATGTTTTCAGGATCAAGTTGATGCATAAAATTTATGATGCTTCCAATTTGAAATTAATGCAATTTTACTAGCTTTGGATTGGAGAGTAAGGCTGCACCTAAAAACTTTGTAGAAGCATATTCATTCGAAGAAAGATTTCTTTGACAAAAAAAAAAAAAAAAAACATGGAAGATTTCATTTAAACCAAACTGAGATGTTACTAAGAAGCCTCCTGTCATCCATGCACAACCCTTGTCACACGAAACAAGTATTTCTTAATCTCAATTTCAACCCATATTTGACATGCTATACTCCTTGTCAAGTCATTCAAATTGAGTTTGATTTTCTTGTGTTTCTAACAATCGAATCTAGTTATCTAGAAGTTTGTCTAGAAGCATAAGTTGTGCTTGCTAAAACAATTATTTTTGCGACATTTTTTGAATTTTCTTTATTTCTAGATGTTTCCCATGTATGGAAGCGGCTAAGGGAACATATCTTAAGCTAAAGAGATTCCTTTTGCTACATTGTTTGAACTCTCTTTCTTTCTAAGTAGGGAAATGTTGCAGGGAATTGAACATCTCCTAAAAAAAATGAAAACCCAAAATCTGTTTTGTTTAAGATCTTCATAAACTCTTACTTCCTATTATCACACAACTTCTTTAATTTTTAACCATGGGATTCTTTGGAGCAACTCAAAAGAATCAATTTCTTGGTATTATTGATCTAAGGTAGTTTAGTCATGCACAACCGCATAGAAATTTAAAATTGTCTTTGACAATATATGTTCAATATATTTCAACCAATAAATTAGCTGGAAAATCATAATGGTTATTTCCTCACAAAAGATTCTATGAAGTTATTTGCAGAATTTTTATAATAAAAATGCAATTAGAGGAGAGCTCTACTCTACTTTTATCCTTTTTAAAAAATTAGAAAAAAACACTTAACATGCACTGAATTAAACAAAAACATGAAGAACAAAGTAGCTATCATTTTTAAAAATTAGAAGAAACACTTAACATGCACTGAATTAAACAAAAACATAAAGAACAAAGTAGCTACAAAGATATCACACAACATATGAGGGAAAACACTAATAAGGACCATACTTTATCTTATTCATTCTATTTGTAAATACAATGCAAATATAAAGAAATGCTTCACAAATCGTGAAAGTGGTATATAAAGAAATGCTTTACAAATTGTTAAAGTGGATAGTTGTGGTATGTATATTAGGACTCCTATAGAAACTATCTACATCCCTATTCTATTACATTGCTACAAATTTTTTTATCAATCCAAAAGACAAAAGAAGAATATGTTTGATTTGTTTTTAAGGTTAGTTGAACTTCCAACCCCATTGGCCATAAAATGCTTCACATTTCAATTCCATAGTCTATATCCCTATTCTACTACATTGCTACAATTTTTTTTTATCAATCCGAAAGACAAAGAGAACAATATGTTTGATGTGTTTTTAAAGTCGATTGAACGTCCAACCTCATTGGCCATAAAACACTTAAAGTTTCAATTCCACCAACAAAGAAAACTGTTCGTATCCCAAACAACTAGCTATCCAACTATTTCATTTTGGTAACCAAGTACTTTTTCTAATAACAGTTTGGTGGCAATACCTACATGGATATTATGTGTACATTCACATGTCTCTGGTTGTTTTGGTGATAAAGGGTAGCTACATTGGCTTCATCTAGGTGTTCATTGTCTTGCTTAACTTGTGGCATATTTTATTTATTTATTTTTACTTTTTTTTGTTTGAGTTTAACTTGTTTTCTATGTGATTAGGTTTCCATTCTTAATAGGCATATTCATACCAAGAAGAAATGCAGAATCTGGGAATATGCATAAATAAGATTAGCCATTCAAAATAAGATCCTTTTTGGATCATACCTACCCATTTTGGTCTCCTTACTTGTGGAGGAAATAGGAAACGAGGGAAAAGTTTCACCACATTTTTTATGTGATTTCTACCAAAAGACTTTTATTAAACCATTTTTATCATCTTCCCATTCACATCTTACCCCATTTGAATCTTAAACCATTTTTATTGTCTTCCAATTGACATCTTACCCCATTTTACCCATGTTCTTCCTACCTCCTCCTTGCCATTCTTCTTTTGGGAATCACATCCTCTTAATTCCTTTTGTCGATATTTTATGTTATGTTATAAGCAATCTTTTCTTCCCTCATCCTTTTATTTATCCTTACTTGCCTTGTTCTTTGGGATGGTCCTTTTAAGGATTCTTTGGATACAATCTGAAATGAAGCTTTTAACATTTCTCTTTAGTGTATTCATCAATGTTGCAATGGGCCCAATGATTCTTTAAATCCTTTCACTTGTGCATGATGGTTACATTCCTTTTTTTGTTAATCTCATTTTCTTTTCAACCCTTTCTTATTTATTTTCTTCAAACCACTTGCCACCCATTATTTTGGCCACTTTATGTGAAATTCTTTCTCTAAATTCTTTTTCTCATTTTGAAATTAAATAGTTATAAATATAAATATAACATAATATACACAAAATTTTATATCCTATGAGAATTAAATTTATCTCGGGGTGAGTTTAATTTCTCTCATTTGGTAGTCTATTAATGAAATCAAATGGAACCATCCTTCAATATTGATCTACATTTGGTAGTGTAACATGACTTGTTATTGGCCCATCAACAGTTCTAGGCAACGATATCTATCATTGGCCCATCGACAAATCCATGCCAGTACCTACTTCTTAAATAATAGAGGTATTGATCGGGCTAAATTTAATTTCTCCCATTTCGTAGTCTATGGATGAAATCAAGTGGAACCATCCTCAATCTTTATCTACATTTGGCAGTGTAACAGGACCTGCTACTGGCCCATCAATAGATTCAGGGCAACAAGATCTGTTATTGGCCCATCAATATATCTAGGGAAGTACCTACTTCTTAAATAATAGGGGTATTTATCGGCAAACGAACTAGGGAAAATAACCAAACTACAACTATTTCACATAACCCAACCCATGTGCTCTCGTGCTTAGTCAATATGCTCATTACACAGGGCATATTTGTTGAGACCAAAATGGTGGTAGGTGGGCTTAGGGATGTACACACCAATGCATAGATGGATAGACCCAAGGGAAAGTTGGAATGATAAGAGAATAAGATAATTGAAATTGTAGATAGAAATTGAGTTTACCCGAGAGATGCTTATTATTTTATATAGATGTTTAGACCCAAGGCAAAGCTGGAATAAGAGACTAAGATAATTGAACTTGAACTTGTAGATCGAAATTGAGTTTACCCGAAAGATGCTTATTATTTTATATAGATAATTTTGTACAATCGAGATTGAGTTTACCTTGCAAATGCTTATTATTTTATATAGATTTTTTTTACCATAGCAATTGTTTATTATTTTATATAGAATTTTTGTACAATCAAATTGTATAATCATGTATAAATTTGCCTCTTAACTTGTATTCAAATATCTAATCCTTTACCTTATAATTCATTCATTTTAATTTACTTAATTAATTAAGTTGTTAGATTATTAGCTATGAAAATTTATTTTCTTTTGCACATTATAATTCATCTATTTTAATTTAATTAATTAAATGGTTAGGTTAGTAGTTATGAAATTTTAATAACTAAATTAATTGAAATGATTTTTTTAATCCTTTAAAGCTAAATTAAATCCTTATAAATGACTATTAAGATATAAGATTAATGGATCACTTTAAATGGTAAATAGTAGTTGATTAATTTACCTGGTCAAGAAATATACTCGTTGGAGGTTCTGCTTTATCTATTTAACATGCAAAGCGAGATTTGTTGATTCAACTTGTCTTGATCATGAACCACACTAGTTGGTTGGAAACATTTGGACAAATGAAATATCATGTGATTTACGCCGAAAAATCTCTCATAATCACATAAAGAAATCAATAATTTGACTTATGATAAAAACCAATAAATCCGTTTAAAAGATTAATTATGGACTCAGATTTATATATCAAAATTGTTTATAACTTAAAATTAATAAATCCAAATTATCCAAAAAATTACTTAATATATATTTAATTTATCTATTATAGCCTTTATACTAATAAATAATTTAATCAACTCTCCTTACATAGAAAATTAAATTTTAAAATTACATCTTGATTTTTATATCACAATTGTTATGAAATCCTATTAATTTTTAATATGTGAAAAAATATAAACTTTATTTTAACATAAATAGTACAGTACGAAGACTTCCCATAAATATATTGCATTTGCATTGCATTTATTTGTCCGTGGTCCTGATCCTCCGCCCACCATGTTTAATGTCAAATTGGGCTCGTTGACCGAAAGTATCGTCCTGACCATTTGGACCTGAGCGCTTCCATAGATGACAAGTTCCAAATAGGGAAGAGAAATCAGTTATAGAAGAACCCCATCCCTGCGATTTTGACATTGACCCTTTCTACAATTTTAACATCAACAGATCGCATTATCCCCATAGGCCAGTGAAAACCAAAAAGAAAGAGCAGTAATCCGGAACATTCCGTCGAGAAATCGCCAAAAATACATCATAACAAATGTTGCACATAGGTACAGATCCACAATGGGCCAGAAGAACTAAAAATTGCCCATAAAATCTAAAATTGATCCACTATCCAATCAGGGACAAGAAAAAACTAAAACTGCCAAAACAAAAAGGTACTACGATAAGCCTCCACATGATCCAGAGGCCTCTGCATCAGAAACCCAAAAATCAGAGGAAAAACAGAGCAAGTAAAATAAAAACAACCTAGAGCTAGAAGAGGAAAGTCCCAGATCCACGGGAAGAGCCATCCACCTGAGAGTCAAAGTGGATCGAACCCTGTTTAGAGAGAGCATCAGCCCACAGATTCTGCTCCCAAAAAGCATGCTCGAAGGTGATGTTGGAGAAAGAGGCCATCAGATTTGAGCATTTTGCAACCAATGTCGTAGGGAAGGCACAACCCAAT
>APFE030839597.1:0-10296 GCA_000404065.3 Pinus taeda
AGAAGATGATCATGGAGGATCAAAGAAGAGGTTCTGAGGAATGCCACAGCGATGAGATGACTGCAGAAGTCAGAGAAAGAGAGATTGCAGTAATGAAAGTGCAATTGCAGGTACTAGAGGAATGGATGCAAAAGCAGGAAAACCAGAATAGAGGATGGATCCTTCCACTGAAGGGAAAGAAAGTGAGGTGGCAGAGGCTACAACAGAAAAGGGATCGATAGATAAACATGTAGTTAATAGAAGAGCTGAGAAAGCTTGAGAAAATGATGGATGTACAGTTCAAGTGTACGCAACTCAGAGCAGCTGAGTTGGAAGAGGAGGTTTCGATTGATGAAACAGAGGAGGAGATCATTGATGATTTCTTGAACTATTGGGCAGATCCAGATCAGCTGGATAATGTGAACCCTTGTGTTTTTATAGCTGACAGTTGTGATGTGATTACAGGTTTTGTTGAAGAGGATGCGCAATCTTGTGACACTATCACAAGCATGGAAAAGAATCTCTCAGGAGACAAGTACTTTGAAGAAGAAAGCAGTGATGCTTTTGCTATTACAGCCCAAGAGGAAGTTCATGATCAACTGGAAGAGCTGGTATATGAATCGACGATTAAAGATGTTGAGACTTGTAGTTTTCAAACTGACAAGTTGTGTATGAATGCAGGGACTGTAAGTGATGGTGATGTTACGCTTCAACAATACTACAGAGAAATTGCATTGCTAGAATATTTGTTGAAGAATTCGGAGTATGACAAGGAGGTGGCAGAAGAAAGAGTTCAGTACAGTGAACGAGTGCAGAAAGATATCATGGAAGCAGATGATGTGGGAAAAAGATTGGTTGATAGTCTTGAGAATTCTTCAGAGGATTCTTTGGGAAAAGAGAATCAGCATAGTGATGTGCTGATAGTGGAGGAGAATTCAGAACAGCATATTGAAGTGCTGGCAAAGGAGGACAAGGCACTGATGCCTTCTGATTTTTATTCTAACAAGTGTTTTGTGAATGCAGGTATTGTTGCAGAAAATTTGACTCAATTGAGAAGTCAAATGAAGGAAAAAGAAGTTTTATGTTCTAGAAAACAAGAGGGCATGGATGATTGGGTGGCAATGAAGACTGAACAAGTCAGAACAAAAACAAGCAAAGAAGTAAGAAGACAGCAAGTGACAGTACAGATAGAGAAAGTAAAAACTGAGCAAGCCGTCTTAGCTCAGCAGGCAGCAAGAAATCAACAGCCGGGATATTTATTGGACCGAGAGATTGAAAGTATCAGAAGGCTGATGACAAAAGAATCCCAGAAGAGGCCAGCAGCAAGAAAGGAAAGGAAAGACAACAAGAGAAAGACAACGAAGTATTGCAAGAGCAAAGCAAGTGGAGCACTACAACACAAAATATGGAAGCTTGGAAGACAACAACAGATGATAACAGTAGTAAAGCAATCGACAAGCATGGGAAGATTGCAAAATAAAATTTGGGATCCAGGTGGAGATATCCAGACTTATGACCAAGTGGTCATGAATTTTCTTACATGGGGAGTCTGATGCAGGAGCATCAAGGACGTTTTTTATTTTTGTAAATATGTTAAAAGGGGGTGTGTTGATTTTTAATATTTTATTAAAAAAAAATGAGTAAAATAGGAAAATGTGAGGATCTATTGTAAATATCTTTTTATTTAATAAAAGGATATGAGGAAATTTAATTAGTGGAAGGATTTTAGGGATAAAATCTAGATTATAGGGGTGTTGAGATACTTGGGGATTTTGTGGAGTGACTAAATGGATATGAACCAAAATTGGTTCAATTCAATTGATATAGATTAGTGAGATTGAGATTTCAGAGGGAGTGAGTGTGAGAAGTTCTCCTTGGGAGCCTTCGGGCAGTTGAAAAAGGGCCATGGATTGTATATCTAGCCATGAATGTAAAGTTCTGTGTGTATGATTGTTTATGTAAATATGATATGTGGAATTTAGTCGTGTATGAACATGGTTGCCTTCATGAATTCTGAGATATGGCATCATTGAATTTCCTTTGATATATATTTAACTCTGTGGGCAGACATAGAATTCTAAATGCTGTGTATGTATGTTTAATTGCCGAGGATGTGTGTTGTGCATGTGCTCTAATTACAAGTAGTGGCTATTCGAGTTGTACGTCAGAGTTGCATATTCACCGGCGCACTGTATTGAGGGGCGTATATATCTATATTCATCAGCGTTGAATCAAAGCCTTGGTCGTGAATAAATCTAATCTATAATTAGCGCAGGTGATGCCGTGAGGATATATATATAAGAGAATACATATCTCTTTACTATGTTGTGTGGGAACAAATTGAAGAGTTCTTTTAAGAATTCTGGAAGCAGCGTTGGGTGTTGAACGCAACCTTAACCATTCCGGTTAGGATCGTATCCGCAACAAAGATTTGTGTGACAGTCGAATCATAGCGCCAGGGACCGAGGATCGGAAGTGGAGGTGCAAATATATGTGGCAATTGATCCTGAAGGGCTATGAGAACTGCCTGCGGATAGCTTGCGTAAGAGGTGAAGAACTTACAAATTGGACCGACCAACAGAAGCGGAATTGGCGATGTATTATGACTGCGTGAGTGAATATATGTATAGTCTGCGTAACATATGTTTAGAATTCCTTTGAAGACTCGTTGGTTACATACTTACTGTATGGTTGTGTAGAGGGTTTGGGAATCATTGAATGTAGCGGATACATTTGGATGTAGCGGATACATGTGGCTGGTTCTTAAATTGCGCATCTCTCAGAGCGGAGTGAATTAATTACAACTCAGAAGTGCATCGGGTCCGGAGATTTTGCATCGGCGTTGTTGAACTGGCGATAATTAAATGAAATTCATCCTGGGAAATGATGATTTCCCATTGAGATCGCATCAGAGCGATTCTTAAACGCTAAGTATCATAGCATCGTGGGATAAATGCACCTTCTGAGTTTCAGGAGTATTACATTCAAATGCAGGCCTAGATAGTGCGAAGCAGAAGCAACCATTCTCAGTTGACCCCTTTTTATTTTTAAGAAATTTATATATGGCCTATTTTTATATGCTCTCTCGGAAAGGAAGAGATGTTTGATGGGATCTTTTTCGAAACGGGTCTGAGGCGGTCGTTCGCAAATTTGGAAGCCACTACATTTTCATAACACCGGCATGGAGGATGGTTATGAGTTTATACTATAATGGTGCAGTGCTTGGAGGAAATTGGCTATGTATGGGATCGTCTATTGCCTTGTCTTGGCATAAAGTCTTTCATGCGACCTCGCCGCCTTAGAAACCCTCAGAAAGTGGTAAGTGAAACTATTTTCAGTGTGAGCGGAATAGAAGAATTATATGAATTATTTAAGAAGATTAGTAGCACTGTTGTGATGATGGTCCTATCAGCAAGGAAGAGTTTCAACTGGCATTATTTAAACCATTAAGAAAGAGAGTCTGTTTGCAGATAGAGTTTTCGATTTGTTTGACATAAAGCACAAGAACGCACTGGGTTTTGAAGAGTTTGCCCGCACACTCTCAGTGTTTCATCCAAATGCTCCAATAGATGGAAAAATTGACTTTTCCTTTGAACTCTATGACTTAAAGCAGCAAGGCTTTACTGAGAGACAAGAGGTGAAAAGTATGGTAGTGGCCACGCTTGCTGAGTCAGGCATGAACCTTTCAGATGATGTCATCAAAAGTATTATTGACCAGACTTTTGAATAGAGAAACTGTACGTTGAATAAACCTTGAAGGTTAATAATCCCATGTGCGCTGGTGGAGATTGTAAATGTCAATCTCGATTACGTTTAAAGGGCATATATTGAGTGTGATTTTGCCAGGTATTAAGATTTTAAATTTGATAAAAAGGCTGAGATATGCTATACGCATCGGTTTAGTGTGATTCTGGGTTTGGCGGGTTTAGCTCGCCATCAGTGTTTTCCTCAACAATTGAGTAGTTATGGATGCTTCTGTATAAAATTATCATCCTCCCATGTGGAATCTTCAGTGGGTAAGTTCTTCGACTTGAGGAGATACTCTGAAATTGATCGATTTCGTAGCTGTTGAGTTCTTGTTTCCATGACTGCTTCAGGTTACAATATGATTTTTCCTTCCTCGTCAAGTTCTGAAAATATTGTTTGAAATGGGAGCTTGTCGCCTGTAACCTTATTTAAGCATGAAACATGGAAAACTGGGTGCACTCGGGAAGATGCAAGAAGTTCCAATGTGTATGCCATAGTACCAATATTTTGCAACACCTGGTAAGGACCATAATACTTTGGTGATAATTTATTATCTTTCTTAGCTTGCTTGAGGGACATTTTTTTATATCGTTTTAGCTGTAAAAATACCCATTCATCTACATCAAAACTTCTTTTGTTGCGATGTTGATCTGCCTGTTATTTCATTCTATTATACGTCAAAGTGAGGCTATCCTTTAAAAGTTGGAGAACTTATTGTTGATGCTCGATGTGATCTTCCACTGCATGAACCTTAGAATGATTCTCCAAGAATTTTTCGAGATCTGGAGAAACAGATGATTTCGATGTTTGAACATATAGCGAACATAATTGTACAATTACACCCCATTGTTCTTTATTTAGAAGATTTTTCATGCCATTAGAGTTTATTATCTTTTCCGTTTTCCCCTAAGATTGTAACCATTGGACTCCTAGTACAACATCAACACCACCCATTGGAATGGAAAACATTGGAATATTCAGTACATATTCTCCCATGGATAACTTGATATTATGGCACTTTCAGAAGAAATTTATGGTTCCTCCATTTGCAACAATCACTTAACACTTTGGTGTTGGATATAGGAAGCATTTCAATTCCTTGGCTATCTTAGAATGAATACAATTATTTGTACTACTTGAATCAATCAACACTATTACCGTTTTCTTCTTGATATGTACTTCTATCTTGAGAGTTTTAGGAGTGATAATTCCTGCGAATGCATTACAAGATATGGTCAAACTCATTTCTTCTTTCTCTGGAGTTGGTTCTTGGTGTATATCCTCTTCTTTTGATGTTTCTTGTTCATTTTCTTCCTCCTCATCACAATCTATGTAAATTAATTTCTTCTCAGCACACTTATGACCCTTAATGCATTTACTATCATAACTGTAACAAAGCCTTATTTCTCTTTTTTCTTCCAATTATTGCGGTGTCAACCTTGTAGGTTGTGGAAGGCTAGGAGCAACAACATTTCCATCTTTATAGTTGTGAGTGGTAGGATTCCTTGTTGCCATAATTTTTCTTTCCAACCTAAATGCCTTCTCCAATGAATTAGGTTCCCAAAGGCGACCCTCATGTTGGATGTTATCCTTTAAAGTCCCTATGAAGACATAAATCTTATGCTCCTCTAGAATATCATTTGCCCTTATATTCAATTTTTGGAAGTCCTCAATGTGCTCTGCCATTGAACCCTTTTGTTTGAGATTTATCAACTCGCTAGAGAAGGTGTTTCTCTTTGTATCCTCATAATGTGCTATCATTTCCTCCGTAAAAATTGACCAAGTGAAAACTGGTTTACGAGAACAAAGCCATTGATACGATACAAACTGATTGGATTCTAAATATAAAGTTACAGTGCATACCTTTTGTGTGTGTTGCACATTATGGAGATCAAAATATTTCTCCATCTGTAGTATCCTTGTTACCAAATCCTTGCCATCAAAATTTCTCATATCGATCTTTGGAATATGGTGGGTCTTCAATCCAATGTTAGATTATATGAAATCATGATTAACATTTATTTTGCTATCATCATGAGTTTCATATAATACCTTTTCACCATTAGGAATCCTTTCTTGTAGCAACTTTGTCAAACCTTCCTTCAAACCTTCCATTTCTACTTTTAAACCATTCTTCTAATATTCCATGTTGCCTTTCATTTTTTCTTCTACACCATCCATATTAGCTTTCATGCCATCCATATAGCTTTCCTGTCATCCTTCAAAACTTCCATGTCTAATTTTAAACTATTATTCAAACCATCCATCTTAGCTTCCATTTCATTTTTGGTCATTCATTGTGAGAGTGAAATTTGTTGCACTTGGTCTCGTAATTTTGATATATCATGTTGCATTTCTTCCTCTTCTTCATGCATCATAGTAGAGATTTCTGGTTTCTTACTAGGTTTTTCCATTTTCTTAATTCGAGGCATTTTGATATCAAACAATGATATCTATGCTTCATTATACCCTTTGAATCACTTCAAATTGACTTTTCAAACAAAATCTATGCAATTAAAAATAAATACACACCTTTTTCTTTTCTTTAGGAGATTGATATTGAAATGATTGTAACTCTACAATTTTGGATCTCCAAGTTCTAAAATTTCTTCCTGTAGTATCTCTCTAAGTCCTCTTTCCAAACCCACAAGTCTGAGTGATATTGGATTCTTCAATAAAGAGTTATGCCAAATCTCCCACAATGACCTAATTATGGACTGGTTCAGTAGAGCGAAGTTGTACGAGATGCCATGTGTCACTGTTTCAACCTTCGGCCTTGAAATTCCTACACGAAAAACTAAAGTCTATGTCATTTCAACCACCTTTTACATAATTCAAATCTGATTCGTAAAACGAAAGTTATGACGATTTTCCCTAGGTCACCTGTTTGAGACAGAATTATGGAGCCTGCAAAAACTATAACTTCCTCAAAGCATATCTCTAAAAATATAGCGAACCAAGATCTGAATTTTTTACATGAAGTGCTTTATGATTTCAACTCCACGTGGTAAATGTTTTAGCTTCTGAAGCCTCGTAGAAAAAACGTTATGATGATTTTCCCTAGGTCACCTGTTTGAGACAGAATTTTGGAGCCTGCAAAAACCCTAACTTCCTCAGAGCATATCTCAAAAAATATAGTGAACCAAGATCTAAATTTTTTACACAAAGTTCTTTGAGATTTCAGTTCCATGTGATAAACATTTCAGCTTCTGAAGCCTCATAGAAACAAAGTTATACCAAAAATTCCAAGATGACTTGTTTGAAGAAGCGAAACCCTAAAATCCAAAGCTCTGATACCAAATGTTATGCAACCAACTCATAAAATAGAAAAAGAGATAAATCAATGAATTCAAAATTAGCCTCTTCGAGGGGGAAACCTCCTTTACATTACACAAATGAACAATTCTTGGATGGTTCAAATGAAAAAACCTCCTTTCTATATATAGGAGTCTAAGGGGTCACAATATAATCAGAGCCGACATAACAATAATAATGTAAGAGCACAACAACAACAATAGTGGGTTTCTATGGGACACAAGAATAACAATATGGGGACTAAATGGGCACAACAATAAAAATAAGAGGGCTATAATGATAATAACAATGCGAGAATACACTAGTATTATAGGGACCTAACACCATTATTAGTTTTGAGGCCTTCAACCTTCTTGCAACAATACCAAGGTATCCTCGACCTTCTAAAATAATTGTTTGAGACTTGTCGATCTTTAATACTAGGACAAAGGCCATATTTTGATTATGTTAGGTTTGCGACCTGGTATAAGGTTCCTTGACCCCTTGACATAATCCTTGAGGTCTTCTTGGCTTACTAAGACAATATTTGAGAAATTTTCATCTTTCAATTGAGGTTTTTCAGTTTACTTCAATAAATCCTGATGCCTTCTCTTTGTCACAAGCTCTGAGTCTTGAAAGCTCAACACTCCTCTTCTATACATAGAAAAAACAAAGACAAAGTTTTTTGGTCCTTTTCATTGTGTAGACAGACCCTTTGTTAGGGTACATGTTACACAGTACTTCGGTGGAATCTCTTCCTAAACGTAGCCTGATCAAATTCCTAATTGTGCTTCATTTTGATCTTACAACTTCAACGCTGCTCTTCAACCATAGATCTGACACTATGTTGATTTTTCATAAGGTATTATAAATTGATAATTACTTCTAATTATTTAAATATTTTTCATATTCTTAACCATCGTTAAGTAATTACACAAAAGACATCAACAATATAATGTGTATGATAGTAGGGTCATGAAGAGACAACCAAACAAAGAACAAAAGAATTTACCCTAGGAAAACCCAACTCGGGGAAATACCTAACAACCTTTTCCTTCGAGAAATTCTTTAGTTCAACAAAGACACACCTATATCTTCTAGTCATCCACAAGGTCAAACTGACCAACAAAGAGACTTGGTCAAGCCTGGTCCAACTTCGTCATAGTCAAGTCCAACATCTGCCCAAGAGACTCAATCTAGTCTGCTCTGTTAGGGCCGAATTTCAACCTTCTTCTCAGCACCCACAGTCTCGGTCTCGTAACTCTATTATAACTTAGAAGTTTGGCCTTTCTTATCTCAAAAATTCATCCTTCTTCGTCAAAGATTCATCCTTATTCTTCATTAGAAATGTACCTTATATAATATTCTTCTTATGTCTTAGATCTGACTTCTTCTTTGCCTTAGAAAGTCCAAGTTACTTGCTTCAGAGGAGGATGAAATCACATATATATTCAAATTATGACGTCGAACGAGTGCTTATTTGACTGAGTTGACTTGGTTCTTTGGAGCCAAAAATTTAATATTCAAAATTCAATTTTTTGAAAAAGCATGAAGAATATGCTTTATATCTATTATTACAAATACATCAAGTGATACAAATATTAATTATGAAGATTAACCATAGTTGTAAAATTCAACATTTTTAAATATATCACGTCTAGAAATGGCGAGGGTACAATGTTAAATTCTCCACTTGGAATTTTATAATAATGTTTTTTTAAGGATCAATGAGAATTATAGTGATTTAAAAATATGTCTTTTAGTTTATGACTACACATCCAATTTTGTATCAAGACGGGTGGCATGGAGATGAGAAATATTGATTTTAAGTTCCAACTTCAAAGTTTGTTGAAATTTAGAAATAACTACGGATGATAACTAATGGAACATTGGCATCATGGCATTCATGACAATTTCTTGCAATTATAAATTAACTTTGTTTATATAAATCTATGTAATCAGGAACATGACAAGGTGTTGAGACTATTCTCATTTGCATTTCTCCTCAATATATTAATTAAAGTGTGCAATACTACTATTATGAGCCATTATATTTAACGATTATAACTTTATTTTCCAATAAAGCCTCCTTCAAACTTGTAATTATATCCTAGGTTCTAAATAACATCTAAGTGTGATCTTTATACAACATGGCATACTAAAAATGTCTTATACATATATAAAGATACAAATGTCATAATGAGGTTTATATGTGTTTTAAGTTCCTTTCCAATGTACATTGAAGAATAAAAAACTAAATAAAATGACTCAAGCACTCTTTAAAAAAAATTATAAAGTGGTATTTAGCTTCACTATTTTAGAAGAGAAATCATTTGTATGCAATAATAGCCCTCAATCTGCAAAAAAATTCAAAATTACAAATTAAAATTAAAAAATGACAAATTTTTCCAAGGAAAAAACCCTATTTGTCTCCATTGGAAAAATGATGGATGTTATTGTGGGTGAGTGTCATCAGCGAAGACCTAAGTCATAATAATTCAATCACAAAGCTTGCTTAATTAACATGAGATTAACTTCATAAACACATTGTAGTTGAATACAACACTTGGTCGATGATGGGCATAGTTCTAACCCCTATGTTGGTTCAATTTTAAGAGTATTTTGTTATTATTCTCTCATATTTTGACACATGATCCTTTTCTAAGTACATTATGTCTCTTTTGTTTGTGGGAATTCTCCTATGCATCCATTTGCTATTTCCAACTCATAATAGCAAAATACATATGGTTCATATTTGAATGAACTGTACTACATTCATTCTTCACTTATTAGAAAATAAGAATATATACACACTGTTACCAGGAATAGTGTCCACTCGGATGTTGCTATTCCCACTAAGATGGGTGGCTATCTTAGAAACAAAAGAGTAACGTCTACTTTCGTTTTCCTTTATGAAAATGGACAAGAGGAGAACCAAGAAGACCAACCTTAGTCTTGCGCTTGATTTCCTCTCCTTCTTGATAGAGCTTCGCCGCTTCTTCTTTGTCTGCCCAGCTTCAAAGAGAACCTATGGAATCACAACAACATACTACTATCGAAGAAACAAATATCTATATTCATAAATAACACGGGACCAAATGTGTGTTAACCAAATGCATATATAAACAAGTACACAAGAATATGGAAGAAAACTAGAATAGCTTTATTAAGATGAAAAGTAGCAAGAGGATTACAACTATATGTTCTGACCCAACATCATCCTCCAGCTAGGAAGCCCTTCTTCACCTCAAGCAAAGCTTAGATCACCCAACACTA
>APFE030839604.1:5655-25025 GCA_000404065.3 Pinus taeda
ATAATAATTCCATAATCAAAATAAATTCATATCTCCATAAATACTTATCAGAATCGGATGATCTTTAGATCAATCCTACACCTCTCGACGAGAGGAATCTAATAAAAATATTATCATACATGAATAAGATGACCCACATGAAGTTTGGCCCTAGTTGCCAATTTTAACACCCATGTATGTCAGTTGAGGCGAGCACTCTACGGACTTAAGCAAGCTCCGAGAGCTTGGTATTCAAGGATTGATACTTACTTGCAGCAGATGGGCTTCACGAAGAGTGATGCAGATCCGAACCTATACTACATTGTTGTAGGGAATGATCTGCTCATTCTTGTGTTGTATGTTGTTAACTTTAGGTATGTTCTATGCTTAGAGCAATTTACTTCAATTTTTCATATTAGCCCAATGTATTCAGATTAGCAATCACATCAACATGAAAGTAAATACAGATAGAACATAAACATAAACAATAGAAGACAAACCAAGATAAGAGGACACAAGATGTGGCACCAGCCAGGGACAAACCCCTATGTGGGGAAACCCTTGATCAAATCTTCTTTAGTCTTCAATAGTTCAATAGAGAGAAAGAGATAGAGTACAATGATTTGAAGTCAATACTTGACTTGCCAAATAGGAGATCAAAGATCTTCACCATGAAGATGATACAATGAAGTTGCAATTCTGGAACTGAGGACTACAGTTCTAAAACTTGTCAGTCCTCATTCTTCAACTAGTTCTCCAAGGTGATTACACCACCACTCTGCTCCTTGCTAGCTAACTAATCCTCAATGCAACACTTCTAACCCTTGACAATGGCTCTTTCCATCTCTTATTACAGTAGTATTATACAGTTGTTAGAACAGGTCTGAGGCAGCCTTTCTAGAGGATTGTTCCATCCATTATGAGCTCTCAAACAACTCCCTCTATCCTCTGCCTTCTAACAAGATACATTGCCTCCTCTTCAGCCCTTCAGTCTTCCAAGAATATCTTTATAACAACCCCATTTCGCCCATGCTGCACACCTCTTCTTGTTGTGAACCAAGGCTTCAAACTTCAGCCTTTCTCCCTCTTGTTGAAATTTCTAAGTCTAAAATGAACACAAATGCAGCCTGAACTCATATACAGATCAACAACTGAAATAACTGAGACAAACACACAAGGGACACCGTTATTTTTGGACAATCGTCCCCGGAAAAGCCCAATGCAGGAAAACTGGTGCAGCAGATATGAGGGTTTTATTATTATGCAGTTTCTGAATACAACTAGGGTGTCAGAAATGGTTCACCCAACAGAGAATGTCCTCGGCAATAATACCTCTCCTCGGAGACAGATATTCTAGTTGATCAATCACCAGATGAATGATCCCACAACAACTACGACAGCGCCTTAGTTGGATAGCAAAAGCTGCTCCAAGCTTTTCTACTGCTCTGCGTCACTCTGCAGGGGTTGCGTCACCCTTCCTGGCTCACTAGCACCCAATCTGCCACACGAAAAATCTCTCAGCGCTACCTCTTAGCCCTACGTCAGCTCTGCTCGCTTCTACGCAGCTACTGAAGCTTTTGCATCATCCCCTTGGCTCTCTGCGTCAACCCTTAGACCCTCTCAATCACCCACGCTGGCCTCTTCAACCTCTGCGTAGCTCCCAATTGCCTTTGCGTCAGCCTCTCCAGGCTCTGCATTGTCTCTTTGGCATTATCTCTGCCTCTCTGTGATGTATTCTCGGCCTCGTCCCGAACTTCCCCTCGCTGCAACAGATCAGTAGCTCGATTCTCTCGGCAAAACCCCGCTCTAGAAAATCAAACTGACTGATCAATTTGGTGTATCTCCAACTAACCTCAAGCCTCCACTTATACTTTTCCTATTGAGTCTTCAATGGCTGAGATTAAGTCTCTAATCAACGGCTAAGATTAGATTTGGATTGATCCATGTCATTTAGAACATTCTCACCCAGTTTTATATTAATAACCATTAATATTTTGATTTTCCTAAGTTTAGACTTAGGAACCTCATTAAAAATATTAATTATTTTAATATCTCTCCAACCAGGTGGAATTTCCCCGAACCATTTTTGGGTCTTGGAGATCTTATGTGCCTTAGCCTCTCCACCAATTTTTATGGCTAGAAAACATCCGATGCTACCACAAATCAACACTCCCTCTTAGTGAGGAATGTGCTCTAGTAATGTTTCACCATGGAAACATCACAATGATCCTCTACACCAGTACCTGTGTTGATGCTTGGCCTGCTGCCTCACATCATCTGAACTGTTGCTTCCTGTACTGTTGCCCCGGACACTGCCACTGCCACTGCTACATCTATATTGCATCTTCCTCTCAATATGCCGCCCATGCTGCCCCTAGCACTACCACTGCTAACTGCTGCACTACAACTCAGTTACCAAGAAGTAGGTAACTGACTTCTCCCAAATACTAACATCCCAGTCAGTCTAGAAGCCTCGTGAAACTAAAGCTACCTCTGTTATAATCCTGTGCTCCCTCTACTGCCACTGCGTTGCTGCATACACCTTTGTGCCTCTCGCACTATTGCAACCTCCACTGCACTACCTCAAAATTCTGCACCCAAGCACTGCCTTGTTGCTTCATTACACATTGCTCCACCCAACATCTGTCATTCTGCTGCTATTGTTAAGGGCTCCCGTAGCCAGATATGATCCAAGAGTTTGGGCACCTCAAGGATCCTGCCCCTAGTTTGTAGTCCTCTTGACTACAACTCTATGTCTCCCCACCTCTTCTCTAGAGGTGCATGAGCACTCATGGTACAGTCATCATCAGTATCGACCTCTTTCTCCGCCTTAGCTGGAGCTGCCTTGGAGTCGGAAGCCTCTCCCTTGTTTTTCTTCCTGGGACACTGGGATGCATAATGTCCCAGCTCCCCAAAATGGAAGCACTTCACCTTGAAGATATCCTTCTTCTTCCTCTTCCCTTGTTGTCCCACGGATGCTAGAGTCGTGTCCTCCTCCTCTTTCTTAATTCGACTTCCCTTGCCACTACTCCCCCCCTTGGTCAATCTCCTTATCTCTTCTTGGCGAAGAGCTACCCACATCTCCTCCCAACCTGGGAGAGCAGCCCTGCCCAAAATACTTTGGACAAATGTCTCCCACTCAAAGACTGCGTTCAAGGTGGTCCTCACCATGAACTCCGGATCTAGTGTAGACCCCACAGAAGTAAGTTGGTCACACATCTCTTGCAATATGAGGAGGAATGTATCTATCTACTCTCCCTTCTAGATTTGATGCAACCGTAGCTAATTCTCCAATAGCATCTTTCGCTATGTGGAAGTGCCTTGATACAAGGTCATCAAAGTATCCCACATCTCCTTTGTTGTGTTCTTTTCAGCAATATGTGGTATGACATGATCTTTGACCCCGTCTAGGATCATGCACTTCGCCCTCGCCATTGCATCCTCATACTTCTCATTCTCAGCTGGGTCGATTGGGATAGCCAAGGTTCTCAAGGCAAAGTCCTTGATGCAATGTCGATCTAGGACTGCTAGGATCTTGGCCTTCTAGATGACAAAGTTGGAAGCCTCATTCAACATCCTGATCCCTCAGTCCATTCACTGCCATTTCAACTCCTCTTTTGGACTCCACCTGAGTTTTGACTCCCCTCCTAGAAACCTCCCTTTAAGTCTCGATTTTCCTGTTGGAAATCCTCTCGCTAAATGTCGAACCGCTCCTCTCCAATCCTCCTTGCATCTGCAACTCGAATCTGGATTTCTTGGCTAGAAATTCGTCAAGGTAATGACTCCCTCAACCCTGGTTCTATCCCCTTAGGTATTGTTCGGCACTGACAGAAACAGCAGCCCACTAGCTTCTCAATCACACTCTGCCCACAGCTCCCCAAGCCCCGGAAACTTAAGAAACTGAGCCTTTCAAGCTCTGCACAATCCCAGCAATGGCAAAATTTGCTCCTACTGGCCACAACGTCAATCCTTCATGGCTGAGAGAGATGACCTGGCACTGCGTAGGTTTGATTTACCCCTCTTTTCCTCTGTGTTGACCCTTCTCCTAGATCGAATTGATGACGCAAGCCCTCTGTGTCACTTCTTCTCTGTTGTTTCTACTTTGGAACAACATTGTCCCTCAAGATCGCTGCTACTACTACAAATTCTCCAAATTATTGTCGGTGCCTTCAGTTCTCCTGTGATCTGCAATGCTCTGATACCATGTTGAAATTTCTAAGTCTGACACGTTAGAAATCCCTACTGCATTATCTAGTTTAATTTCTTCTACTTGTTCATTCCATTAACAAGTTATTTATAAATATAAATACTAAAATAAACACAAATGTAGCCCTAACTCATATACAAATCAACAACTAAAATAACTGAGACAAACACACAAGGGACACCGTTATTTTTGGACAATCGCCCCCGGAAAAACCCAATATGGGAAAACCGGTGCAGCAGATATGAGGGTTTTATTATTATGCAGTTTCTGAATATAACTAGGATGCCAGAAATGGCTCACCCAACAAAGAATGTCATCGGTAGTAATACCTCTCCTCGGAGACAGATATTCTAGTTGATCAATCACCGGATGAACGATCCCACAGCAACTACAATAGCTCCTTAGCTGGACCTGCGTGAGCCCTCTCTACCCTCTGCGCTGCCTCCTCTGTGTGTCTCTCTGCCTCTCTGTTGAGTATTCTTGGGTCCGGAGAAGATCCTCCAGCCAAACTTCCTCTACCCCTCTCTGCACAAGATCACTATCGATATTCTCCGGCAGCTACTCTACTTCAGAAAATCGAACTTCTGAACTCACTCTATATGTCTTTCCAAATGACCCTCAAGCTTCCTTAAATAGTCTCCTCATTGACATTCAACAGCTCAGATTAAAAGCTAATCAATGGC
Source organism: Pinus taeda (assembly GCA_000404065.3). Lineage (NCBI taxonomy): Eukaryota > Viridiplantae > Streptophyta > Pinopsida > Pinales > Pinaceae > Pinus > Pinus taeda. Next base: position 10,525 of record APFE030839604.1, read on the forward strand.
TAAAATCATTTTTGCTTGTCCTCGTCTTCTTTTAGAAGTTACACCCACAGTTTAATTTTTTTATTTTCCTAAGTTTAGACTTAGGGTCCCATTAAAAATAATTAATTATTTTAATAAAATTGTTTCTAGGTGGAATTTCCCAAAGTACTTTCTGGGTTCTTTGAAATACATGTGCCTAAGCATCCCTGCAAAATTTGAGACTTAGAGCACAAACGATGCTACCATAAATCAACACTCCCTCTTAGCGAGGAATGTGCTCTGGCAATGCAACCTACTGAAGCATCACTCTATTCTGTAACATCTCCCTCTGTGTTGTTGATGTTTGACATGTTGTCCGCAAACCACTGTGCAAACGCTGCATCTATACTGTTGCTGACCCTACCACTGTCAACACTACATCAGTGCTTCAACTCCCTCTGAAATTATGCATCCATGTTGTTGCTAGCACTGCCATTGCCAACTACCTCTGCACTGCAAATTGTTGTTGCTACTGCATCAGCAATGGAAAAACATCCCAAATTACTGAACTAACTGTGTTCAGTATGATACCATGTGAATGTTGAAGCCTGATTGCTACTAGGCTCTGTGTTGACCCTCTAAATCTACTGCGTTGTTGTTGACCTCTGCTCTGTGCCATCTACATTGCTTCCAACTCTACTCTGCATTGTTCAATCTTTGGCACTCCTAGCCATTGCAATTGTCTCTCTAACACTCCGCTACACCATCCGTCACTAGTCCATCCTGCTACCACAAAATTAGGCTCCTGTAGCAAGGTAATGATCCAAGAGGTGGGTTCCTCAAGGATCCTGCCCATCTGTAGTTCTTTCGAACTACAACTCCAAATCAGCCTACCTCCTCCTGGAGGTATCTCGACTGTCATGGCAAACTCCTCGATCTTCGCAGGTGCAGCCTTCAAATCACGCTTCTCATCTTTGTCCTTCCTGATAGGATATTGTGCTGCGTAGCGACCCATCTCACCACACTTGAAGCACTTTATCTTTGAGACGTCCTTCTTACGTCTCTACTGCCCCTGCTGCCCCCTCGATGCAAGGGTTGCATTATCCTCCTCCTCCTTGGGCTTCAACCCACTGCTGATTCTTCCATCAAGCATACACTTGACTAGATCTCTTCTGAGTTCCTCTTGCTTGAGAGTTGCCCACATCTCATCCCAATTCCGCAAAGTCGTCATGCCCAAGATACTCTGGACAAAAACTTGCCACTCATCTGAGACTGAATTGAGGTCCAGTCTAACCAACTCAGAATCTTAAGGTGTAGAACGGGTCTCCTGAAGCTTCGTGAAGAACGGATCCACACACTCCCCCTTCTGCATCTGAGCAGATCTCAGTTTCTGCTCAAGGTACATCTTCCGCTGCTTGGAAGATCCCTGATACAGCGTAGGCAACGCATCCCACATCTCCTTAGAAGTCCCTCTGCTAGCGATGTGGTAGACAACATGATCCTTCACTCCATCGAGGATCATTCTCTTTACCTTCGCCATTTCTGCCTTGTACTTCTTCAACGGATGCATCTGTAGGCACAACCACCACACTGTCGACATATGTCTTGAGGGCATGCTCATATAGAAGGAATGACATTCTTGCCTTCCAAATGACGTAGTTGGATGCTCCATCCAATCTATTCTGATCCCTCAAACCACTGGTTGCCATCTCTGCCACAAATGTCGAAAATCTCCTCTTTGCTTCTCACTGTTGTTGCTCAGCCAATGAGAAAATGGACTTCTTAGTGAGAAGTCTTCTGAGGAAAAGTTCCCTCACAATGCTTCTCTTCTCTTCTAACGTCTTTCTGCCCAGCAAAACGGCCTGCAGAAAAACTGCGTCCCACCAGCTCCTCCTCATGCTGAGACTTCAGCATTGCTCCCCTACCATGGCAAGATTTCGATCTGGTAACCCTTCAGTGTGTCGACTCACTCAGAGAGAGACTACCTCGAAAATCAGCCCTCCAACTAGGACCGCACAAACCCCTCTAAGGATTCGAACTGCTGCCTTCTGTAGCTTTTTCAACCCCCCTATTTGCTCAGCATTGGGTTCTTTGGAACTGTTCTTCTTGCTTCACCTACACTAGCTCTGATACCATGTAAAAATTCCGCAAACCAGAATCCCTACTGCAACAACTGATTAAACTTCTCCTATTTGTTAATTTCTGAAACAAATTATTTATTGCTTCCTACAGCAAATATTGAAGCTAATACACTACAACCTGCACCAATTAAATAATATGCCCAAAACAAGAACAAAACAATAGAGAAAGATACAACACAAATGATATAGTATTTTTTGGACAAATGTCCCCGAAAAAACCCAATGCAGGAAAACCAGTGAAGTAGATCTGAGGGTTTTATTATTAAGCTGAAGTATTTCTGAATACAATCTCTGGATGCCCTCCCGGCAATCCAGTTACAGAGAAAATCACTTAGTAGAAGAAACTGGTAAGATTACCTCACTCTACACTGCAAGTCCCGGCTGATCTGGCAGTTGAACTCCGAGTTCCCCAGCTACTTTTGCGTTGCCCGTGCTTGGGCCCTACATCAGCCTCTAAGTCACTGCATTAGCTCAACCGAGAATCGATATGACTTTAGAAGCTTTTCTAGCCCTCCCGGCTCAAAAATGTCAGCTCCCTCAGCAAATTCGGACTTCTGCAATGGAAGTTGTTGCACTGCTTTGCATGGGGTTTGTGTGAGCCCTTCCTGGATCTGCGTCACCCTCTCTGCCCTCTGCGTTGTCTCCTCTGTGTGTCTCTCTGCCACTCTGCTAAGTATTCTTGGCTTCGGAGAAATACTCCAGCCAAACTTCCTTTTCCCTTCTTTGCACAAGCTCACTATCGATATTCTCCCAGCAGCTGCTCTAATTCAGAAAATCGAACTTTTGAACTCACTCTATGTGTCTTTCCAAATGAGCCTCAAGCTTCCTTGAATAATCTCCTCGTTGACATTCAACGGCCCAAATTAGAAGCTAATCAATGGCTAAGATCATTTCTACTTGATCCTCGTCTTCTTCTAGAACTTACACCCACAATTTATATTAATACCCTTTAATTATTTTATTTTCCTAAGTTTAGACTTAGGGTCCCATTAAAAATAATTAATTATTTTAATAAAACTATTTCTGGGTGGAATTTCCCAAAACGCTTTTTGGGTTCTTTGGAATACATGTGCCTAAGCCTCCCCGCAAAATTTGAGACTTAGAGCACATCCGATGCTACCAGAAATCAACAAGGAGATCCCTATTTTCTTTGATCATGTTTCCCAAAATGGAAATAGTGATCCATATTATCTGCAACCATATGACATTTATAATAACCTATGTAAGCATACATACCTCATCTTTCTTTTGGGTGATCCAGACTTTTTGTAGCAGCTTCATTTGGATGAAGGAGCTTTATCCTTTAGTCCTGTTTCACTATCATCATACCATCATCCCTTGAATCCCACGAGTTAGAATTCTTGATGAGAGGGGAGGGGGGTGAATCAGTATTCCTTTTGAATTGTTACTTTTACCAGTTAAATCACTTATATTTAGAACACAAAATGAACAATAGGAATAAATGCTTTTATTAATATAATATTTACAATGAATCAAGTACAATGTATATAGGGCTCCAACCCTAGATGAAGACACCGATCTTCAAACTCCTAGACTCCAACCTGTTGCCAAGCACCAACTTGGACTGTTTGTGAGGCTGCAAACTCTAGGGCACCAACCCTGTCTTGTCAAGGCACCAACCTTGGATTTAGGAGCACCAACTCCAAGGACACCAATCCTTCCAATTCTAAGGCACCAACCCCAAGGGCTCCAACCCTATCTTTCAAGGCACCTCCTTCTTTGTTCGAGGCTCCAACCTTCAGGGCACCAACCCTCTGGACTCCAACCCACTGCTATATTTTGTCTAGATATGTTTGGTAGTAATTCTCTGCTCCCAAAATCTTCTTCGCTGAATTGTGTCAATCTACAGTTTCACTGTAGTCTCCATGCTACATCATTAGTGACAACCTTGTCTCATAGAAGGTATCACCATTGCTCTTCATTATACCCAAGCAAAATCTTCAAGTCACATCATGATGACTAATACATCATGGTCTTCAATAGTCTCCACACAACTTCAATGTGTCTACAATGCACTAAACAAAGACAACTCTTTGCTTCAACCCTCTGTCCTAACTGTCGCAGTAACTGCTTCGGGAGTGAGGCTTCAGGAGTAACTGCTTCAAGAATGACTTCTTCAGAGGAGTGACTGTCGCAGTTTCATATTGTGCATTCAATTAAAAACAACCCTGGTCATACTCAAATAATCTTCTTAGATCCACAGAGCGTCCTTTTGAATTGTTATTCGAATCACTGTCAAACACAGGTCCGAGCCTTTCAATAAATAACCCAGTCAACTGAATGTTCGACCTTGGCTTCCTTCTTCCACTGGACCTTCGGCTTCCTTCTTCGCTCGCTCGACCTTCGGCTTCCACTTTCGTTCGCTCGACCTTTGGCTTCCTTTCTTATGCTACTTCACGTTCACGAGTTGTGAACTATCCTTCTTCTTTGTGATAGATGCCCGAGATCAATGCTTGAGATGACGTTTTTAACTTGTATATATACGAGTCTCATCAATACCCAAAAGACATGTTTATTGGAGGAGAGGCCGACTTATGATGTCGCATATTAAAATTATATCAGAGAGGCCCTTTTTTTTAATATTCATCCAATAGACTTGTAATTTACGAAAATCACATAGGAGAGGCTATACCCACATGGAGGACCCACATCCACGTTATCACCTTAATCGCAATCACAACTTCATGAAAATCGGAGGTTTTACAAGTCGTGCTCATGCTCTGTTTTCCGATATAGCCGATGCCCCTACTACTGACGAAGTGGATGCGATATAATATTAAATCATGTTATAATGGTGTAGCGGGTCCGTAATAATATCGCGATCGGAAGTTTTACTGTGACAACCCTATAAGACTTGCGATATGGCAGATGCGATGTTATATTAAGGCTGTTACTATAATCTGTTCGAGTCTGCATGTATTATCGCAATCGCAGTTTTAGTGTGACATTCCTTTAAGAATGGTGATATGACTTCCGACGAGGCGGATGCGATATTACATTAGGGCGTGTTCTATTGGAGCAGTCAGGTCCGCTGCTCAAATCGCAATCGGGAATTCGAGTGGTAACAGATAATAAAGTCGCCAATATAATTCCTTCGATAACACTGTTAACTCCTCCGTTATGTTAGCTCCTCTGATATTTCATGTGATATCTCTTATATGGCTCTTACTCTTGAGCATGGCTTTCCTGTGGCTTCTCTGTGATTTCCAATGGCTACTCTTTGATGGCTCTTGTTCTTATCTTCCAATGGCTTCCCTAATGGCTTTCCTCCTTGGCTTCTTACTCATGTTACTTCACGGATCTACTTCTCCTTGGATTTCCTCGTTGGGTCTGTTGCTTCTATTATGTCTGTATATATATATATTCATTCCATATGTTGTATTCAGTCCTTGGGTCCTTCATGGGCAACATTATGATCACAAGAATTTGCCATCACAAACACTACCATATTGACATCAATGACAACCTAGATTAACAATCTCCCCCTTTGTCATTGATGGCAATATTCTTTTCCTTTCAACATTCTCTCCCCCTTTGACATCAATGGCAAACGGGGTGCTCAAGGACTCCCCCTATCAAACTACTTATGTTCTTTATGAATAGTAGATCTTCATGGGTATGTTACTCCCCTTGTTGTGGTGCTCTTCTTTTTACTCAAGATAGAAGGATTGCTGCCTCATCATCAGCGAGCACATTATCCCTTCTTTATGTCTCAAAAACTACTTTATCATGACTTCAACAATGCTTAAAGATGCTTCATTTCAAAGCTTCCAAATAGACTCCAAATGGCCATACACCAAATGTTCAAGTCCAAGTTTTTATGCTTCTGCAATCCGAATTTTGTTGTCTTCACAGTCAGAATTAAGGAGTCTTTATAGTCTAAATCAAGAGAAGATGCCACTGAAATTGCTATCTTTCTTCATATCCAAGTTCCTTTGTATCTTTGTGCTTCTCCTTAAGTTACTGAGCTATATTCGACTGCACAACATTCTCCTTTCTATAGTCCTTAAGATGAGCCATCTTCTCCTAGTGTTCTTGTAAAAGTCTCTACAAGTTATCTCCACTAGCAAATTTTGATATCCGATCTGTGACTGTCTTTTAAATACTTTTTACTGATTGGCATCTTTTTGCAATGCTTCAATTTTGTTAGACGCTGCCAACTGCTCTTGCTTCAAGCTCCATTCTTAGATGTATCTGTTTGTTTGAAGGTTGCCTCTATTTGTGTCATAATTTACCTATTCTCACATCAAATCCCTAAGTCGAGACATTCAACATCTGTAATAACAGCAACATAGTTATTTGCCTTATTAGCATTAGATGGCCTTCTCTACTGCTCCCATTTCTGCTTAGTGATCAAGTGGAAAACATCTTCAACAACAGCCCATTGGATAGTTAGGAGATCATGTTTTTCAATGGAGTGTTCCTGAGAAATGATCTTATCAAAGAATGATTATCAATATAGCTCATCAAGGATTTCATAAGGATCCATTCATGAATAACTTTTGTAAGAAAGCCTAATCAACATAAGCTCCCCCTAATTGTATGCTTTTGGCAGAAACCTATCATCAAACACTCGGAATATCAAGGATATCTTCATAAATTCAACAACATGTGTTGTTGATTGGAGAGTTCAGGAGATTTTCGGATTGTATTTGCTTTCTTCTCCATACTTATGTGACTTTCTTCTCTGGCATGGTTCTAGCTTGTGTAAGAGCCCAAGTCAAGTTACAATCATGTGCCATATGACCAATGTTATGACACTTGAAGCATTCTATGTTGTTCATGAATAAGAATTCATGATTTCTTCCTGCAAAATTGTTCCTCGAAGATTGTTGGGGACCACAATATCTATCTTTATGATATGCCCTACAATCTTTTGCCATGTGTCCAAAGTTTGTACAAGCATAACAATAACCAAGAAATAAACTTTGGTACCTGGGAGATGGAGATTTCCTTCATTTACTTATGAAGTCTTTCTGCCTTGAGATCCTTTGATGATAACCATTGCTTCTCGCATCCTTGACATCATCTACATTTCTTCTTGGAACAGGACTTCCTTCATTGATGCCTTGACTCTTATCCTTACCTTTGCTGAAACTGGGAGCATCAACATTTCTTTCTGACTTCCTCACATCTTTGTTGTTTGAAGTATTATCATTTTTGCTTGAGGTTTCACCCTCATAGCCAAGACCTGATTTATCAAATGGAAATCTTTGATGGTTGAGCATGTCATCCAAGGCTTGAGAGCTCTTCAAGATTTTGTCCATTCCTTCAACCTTTTTCCCAAGGGAGACAATCTCTTCTTCCAATCATTCGCAATCATTATTCTTCTTAGTAAGTTGTTTCTCAAACTTTTCCTTGATATGTATCGCTTCATTTGCTTCTATTTTAAGGGAGATGATATCTGACTTCCTTTTGAAGATTTCTTCATTTTCTTTTGCTAGACTGCTCTCCATTTCTTCCTTAATCCTAGTAGCTTCACATGTTTCGGCCTTGAGAAGGTTGAGGTTGGATTTTAGTTTGAATATTTCTTCATCCTTTGCTTTTAGTTGACATATCATGGTGTTTTTCTCATTTTCTGCTTCATCAACCTATCCTTCTATGATTACCAATGCTTCCATTGTCTTCTCAGTTCCTTGTGCTTGTTTCCTTGCTTCTTCTAGTTGTGATCTAAGGGAGGAGACCTCTTCCTTGTACTGACCAATCTCTGCTTCAAGTTTGTTCAAGCTCTAGTGCCTTTGTTCAAGGTGGCTTGACAAGTTATCTTCCCGTTTCTTTGCTTTATCCAATTGATTTGTCATGGATATGACTTCTTCATGATGCTTTCTTTTGCTTTGATGAAATCCCTTCTTAAGCTTGGCAAGCTCTTCATCCCTTTCTTGTACTTGAAGCTTGACAAGGTCAACTTTCTTCCTTGTTTGGTCTTGGTCACCAGCTAGTGCTTTCTTATTAAGTTCCTCATTTTCCTTTTTCAATTTGATAATCTCTTCCATGGCAACCATAAGTTTAGTGAGGAGATCTTCTTCAAAATCTTTTTCATTCTCTTCATCTTCTTGGTCTTCTTTAGCCTTGATGTCATCATTCTCATTTTCAACTTCTATGATGGGTTCTGGATTTCCTTCTTGGTTTCCATCATCTTCTTGACTAGTGGTCATGGTCAATGCTTCTTTTGAGTAAGGTCATGAAGTTTGTCCCATATACCCTTCACTGACGAACATTTTCCTAAATTGTTCTTTATAGAATCTGGGCCCATTCAAGATTGCCTTCATTGCTTTTGCATTGTACTCCTTGGATTCTCCATCCATCATGCTATCAACAATCACTAATTTCCAGATTTCAATGCCTTGAGTCTTTAAGAGATTCCTCATTCTTGCTTCCCATATATCAAAGTTTCCATTGAACCATGGAGCCTTCACAAATTGATTGACTTCTATTTCGATGGTTGAGGGAGACACATCTTTAGAAGGATTGGAGACTTTCTTCCTTGGCTTCGCCATTTGTGTTCTAGTGATCAACCTTCAAGCTGTTAGGCTTTGAGTGAAGGTATTGGCTCTGATACCAATTGTTGGAAATACTGAGAGGGGGGGGTGAATCAATATTCCTTTTCAATTGTTATTTTTACCAGTTAAATCATTTATATTTAGAACACAAAATGAACATTAGGAATAAATGCTTTTATTAGTATAATCTTCACAATAAATCAGGTACAATATATATATAATATATTGCTCCAACTCTTGATGAAGACACTGATCTTCAATCTCACAGGCTCCAACCTGTTGCCAAGCACAAACTTGGACTTTTTGTGAGGCTCCAACCTCTAGGACACCAACCTTGTCTTGTCAAAGCACCAACCTTGGGTTTTGGAGCACCAACTCCAGGGGCACCAATCCTTCCAATTCTAAGGCACCAACCCCAAGGACTCCAACCCTATCTTGTCAAGGCACCAACCTTGGATTTAGGAGCACCAACTCCAAGGACACCAATCCTTCCAATTCTGAGGCACCAACCCCAAGGGCTACGACCCTATCTTTCAAGGCACCTACCTTGTTTGTTCAAGGCTCAACCTTCAGGGCACCAACCCTCTCGGCTCCAACCCACTGCTATATTTTGTCTAGATATGTTTGATAGTAATTCTCTGCTCCCAAGATCTTCTTCACCGAATTATGTCAATCTACAGCTTCCATATAGTCTCCATGCTACATCATCAATGACAACATGTCTTCATATGAAGGAGTCTTCACAACTCTTCATATTGCCCACACAGAGTCTGCAAAGTTACCTCATGATGATTTCAAATAGCCATCATGATCTCCAATAATGTCTCCAAGATCTGTTGATGCTTTTCAACAAGATATCTTTGATAAGTTGCACTAAGCCTCAACGTCTGCACAAAAAAACAATTCTCTGTTTCAACCCGTTGTTCTATCTGTCGCGGTAAGTGCTTCAAGAGTGACTGCTTCTCACTATTCTTAGTGTCACGATATCTTACTTTTAAGGATCATACTCACAAATACTTCAATACTGGTGTAGTCTATTGCTCCCTTCAAACGATGGCAAATCAAACCTTATTTCGCTTCACTGAATTGTTCTTGGAGTTACGATTTGTACTTCTTCTATTAATTCATCACATGTTCAAGCCTTTCAAAGATTAACCCATTCAGCAGCTTCGCTTGACCTTCGTCTTCCTTCTTTCTTGTTTGATCTTTGGCTTCCTTTGTTCCTTCAAGTTCACGAGTTGTGAACTGTTACTTCTTCTCCCTGTTAGATGCCTGAGATCGATTACCTGAAGTAAAGTGTTTCAACTTGTAGATATGTGAGTTTTGCCAATAACCAAAAGACACGTTCATTGGGAGGAGAGGCCGACTTATGAGTTTGCACATTAAAAGATTATATTGGAGAGGCCATTTTTTTAATATTCATCCAAGGCTATACCCACATGGAGGTCCCACATGGCACGTTATCACATTAATCGTAATTGCAACATTCATGAAAATCGGAGTTATTCCTTTAATCCCACAATCGCAACTTTCGGAGGTTTGCACATAACATAGCTGATTCCCCTACTACCAACGGAGCAGATACGATATGATATTAAACAGTTGTTAATAAATCTGTCGAGTCCATGGCCTTATCGCAATCGACGGTTTGACATCCCTTAGAAACTAGTGATACTACGGAAGCAATATTGTATAAAGTCATGTTATAATGGTGCAGCAAGTCTGCAATATTATATCGCAATCGGAGGTTTTACCGTGACCTTTATGACTTGCGATATGAAACTTCATATGACAGATGCAATATTGTATTAAGGTGTATTATAATGGAACCATCGGGTCCGCAGTACATATCGCAATCAGCATTTTACTGTGACATCCCGTTAAGACTTGTGATATGAAAGTTTCGATGAGGCGGACGCGATGTAACATAACAATGTATTCTAATGGAGAGGTCAGTTCCGCATATCAAATTGCAATCAGGGGTTTGTGTGGTGGCATATAATAGAACCCGCCGATATGATATGTTTACTCCTCCGGTTTATGCACTAAGAACTTTTTAAAGGTTTCCACGATTTATTCCTTCCTCCAATATTGCTCTTACTCTTGGCATACGTGAGAGATCTGCTTTGTCTTGGCTTGTTGCTCCTATGGCTTCTCTTCACTCCTATGACTTCCAATACACTTCTCCAATAGCTCTTCTTCCAATAGCTCTTCTATGATGGCTTTCGATATCTTTCCTCCTCGGTTCCACTATTCTATTATGTTTGTATTCAATCCTTGGATCCTCCATGAACAGTATCATGATCAATGAGCATCAATGGGCAACCTCACATGTCACAACAATTTTCCATCTCAAACACTGCCATATTGACATCAATGACAACCTAGACTAACATAAATGTGTTCAGATGCTCTGTCACCGAGTCTCCATCTTTCATCCTCAAGTTATACAGTTTTTTCTGTAGGAACAGTTTATTCACCAGAGACTTAGATCGGTAAAGTCCCTAACTTGTCCCACAAAGCCTTAGCCATATCTTCCCTTGATACATTCAACAATCCTGAATCTGAGACACACAATTGTATTGTGCTCTTCGCGTTCCAATCCAACTTCCTCCATTCTTCATCGGACATTCCCGTTGGTTTAGTACCTGGATCTACCCCATTCCACTGATCTTTATCTACCAACAAATCCTCCATCTTGAGTTTCCATAACTCAAACTATAACCATTAAATTTCTCGATCTCTATCTTTCCACTACTCACCATCTTCTTTCACCACCAGAATCGATCTTGCAGATCTCCCACTGAACAGGGTCCACCACAGGCCCGAACGAAACCCCTCAGCAACAAAGGCGTCCCCTTGAAGCCAAAACAGCTCCGATACCAAATGTAGGTTTTAACCCCGTACAGAAATTACCCACATACGAATTCTATGAACAAAAAATAAACAATGCAAGAGCATACCACATAAAACACATATACACACAGATTTTCCCCTGGATCCTAAAACCGAGACTACCAGCTTGATTTTTCATTATATTCCTTTCAATGTTACAACACATATTTATACATGCTGAAGCATCCAATACCATGGACCGAAAAGCCATCGCGTCCAAAACCATGGACCGAAAACCATCACGTCCAAAAAACATGTGCGAAAATCATGCACAAAACCATAGGTGGGTCTCACCAACCTAACATAGGGTCCAAAACCAAAATTTTCCGGGGCGCTGCCCCGGAACCCATAAAGTGGGGTTATGGGTACCCCTCAAACCCCTTGTTAACTGTGTGGAAAGAATATAACACAACCCAACACTACCTTGCCCATCGCACTTTCTAGAGGGCCAAAATGTGATGCATCTCACTTTGACAGTGTAGCACCTGAGATGCATAGCACCCTAACACAAGGCTTTTAGCAATGATTCATTTTAGGCACTTTCTGGATGATTTTTCAGATGGAACTTTTTGGGGAATGAGGCATTTAGATGACTAAGTTCCTTTAGGGCATAAAACAACTATTTTAGTGGTTGATGAACCCTCATACCATCGACATGTGAGTTTCAGGTTGATGTGCCCAAATATGTCTATAACACTATGATAACTTCTGGGAGAAGAAGAAGTTGAGGATAAAAGATTGGATTTTGGAAGAATTAGTCACAAAATTCACAAGGGTGGTAATTTTGGTTGCAGGTGTGGAGGTTGATGGATTAAATGTAATTTTGGCTGCATGTGTGTAGGTAGACAAGTCACAGTTACTCTGATTTTTGTTGATGATGTATTACTATTTGGTAGATTGACCTCTTTTGGTTGGTCTTTGCATTGGATGCAGATTTATCATATTTTTGGTGTTATCTCCACTGCATTGGATGCAGATTTTAAATATCTTAGATTTAAGCTCGAACCTAATTGTTATGGAATTAAGGATTGGAGCTGAATTATAGAGAAAATCCACTGTATACTTTTATCATGGACACACAGGAGACTCTCCCTAGGAGGCAAGTTAACTCTAGTTCGAGCAGTCCTTCAGAGCATCTTTGTGCATTGGCTTCATATTTTGGCTCTACCTAAGAATATCAGTAAATGTATCTTTTTGGCCTCATCTTGGCATGGGACAATTTGTGTCATAAAGGATAGAGTAGGCCTACTTGTTGTTTACTCTGTATGGAGGCGATGGGCGACCAAAATCATCTATTTCTTGGATTCTCCTTAGTGAAATCAATTTGGAATGGTTTATTTAATATGTTACATTTACAGGCAAATTAGAACTACTCTTTTGTGGTTTACTGTATTTTGCACTGGATTATTGAATATAAAAAATTTGGACCACTTTCAATATACATTAGGGGTTCGACCCAAAGAATGAATTACTTTCCCAAGCTCCTTTGTTGTGATGCATCCACCTCCATCCTTGTCAGAAAAGCTAAGAGCCTCCCTGAACTTACACATAACCTCCATCCCATATTCCTTTAGTATATAAAACCCTTCTCTCATTTTCTGACCATGCCAATCTACCCTCCATCCCATATTCTCCCATGAGCCCTGTGTAAACCACTATTTCATTCAAGGATGGGAATTTTGATGCCTACTCTAACCATATTTGTTAGATACTTTCCCCCTTTTCTTGCTTATGGTCTTTTGCGTTGGCCTCCTCTAAATATTCCCTACTCTCCTTAAATTATTTCAAAGGTATCCTTTAGCTACTAACCCCATTTTACCAGAGATCCTTCACATGTCCCTTGAAATTTTGATTCGACCCCATGAATTGTTTTATGCCACTGAGTCGAAAGCTTTAGATTTCTTTTCCACATATTCATTCATGACCAAACACTATATCACTAGTTCTAAGAATCTTGTGGTTACTATCACCACAATAAATGTATATTGTATTTTAGAGGAGATAAGAATTGTATATTGCCCTTTGGGACACTCCAAAAATATTTTGATGCACCTTATTTCTCTAACATTCTAGTCTACTTTCTGACCTTAATTCCCTTCCATGTTCATCCATGTGGATTGTCAGGCTAGGCAATAGCTCCACAAAAAAAAAATTGATTCGTGTATTATAATCCATCATATAGGTTTATTATATACATGAGGGAGAGACTGTTCAGTTCATCTCCTGATGACTGTTCATATTTCTCATTTATTTATTTACATTTACCCAATCAAAAGGATTAGGTGTCAACATTCCCCCCCTTAATCTGAAGGGATGTTGCTGAGTCCAAGCATCATTCTGAATCGTTCAAGCTTTTCTCTTCCAAGCGCTTTGGTGAAGATGCCTGCAATTCGCTCATTTGTGGAACAATGACGGAGATGGATTGTTTTGGCCTCGACATGATGTCAAATCAAATGATATTTAGTATTGATGTGCTTCATTCGATCATGGAACTTTGGGTTCTTGGCCAAGTTTATTGCAGAGGTATTGTCAATCATGAGTGGAGTTGATTGTACTTGTTGTACTTGCAAATCTTCAAGAATTTTCCTGAGCCACACAATTTCTTTTTTTGCTTTAGCTGTTGGCATGTATTCTGCTTCTCTTGTGGAATCTGCTGGAACTAATTGTTTTCGTGATCTCTAGGAGACAGCTCCTGATCCAAGACTCATAGCATATCCTGAAGTTGATACTTCAGTTTCCTTGTCTCCATCGAAGTCTGAATCAGAGTATCCAATCAAGCTGAAGTCGTCTACCTGTGTATACTTGATTCCAAAGTCTTGAGTTCCCTTCAAGTACATTAGAAATTTATTTGCAGCAGACCAATGTCCCTCACAAGGCTTTTGCATAAACCTAGAGAGGATTCCAACAGCAAATGAAATGTCTGGTCTTGTAGTAGTTAGGTAGTTGAGACTTCCTACAAGCTGTCTATACTTTGTTGCATCCTCAA
>APFE030839604.1:25051-48625 GCA_000404065.3 Pinus taeda
TAAGAGGAATATCCAATTCAACCTTAGTAGATTTGATATCATGCATTATAGACTTTACTTCATATGCAAGAGCAAGAGGATCATTATTTTGCAGTTCAAGAGTGAAGAGTTTAATCATGAGTTGAAGAACTTCAAGTGCAGAATGTGAGTCATAGAGTTCTTTCAGCTTTTGTTAGGCTTCAAGGGCAATTGAATATGAGGAAATATGGTGACTCACCTCTTCATTTACAGATGCTACGATTAATGCATAAGCTTTGTTGTTCTTGTTTTCCCAAATGATGAGCTCTTTATCTGAGGTAGGTTGTACTGGGTCATTGTCTCCATCTCCGACACATACTCCTTTCCACAAATCATTGAAAATGAGGGTGTGTTTTATCATCGGGACCATTCAGGATATTTCTACTTGCCAGTGAGAACTATTCCCACCATAGATATGATTGAATGCATACTGTAGCAAATAAAATTTCGGCTACAAAACTTTTACTCTTAATGGAAAAAATTATAGTTCTGATATAATGGGATAGTAGATTTAAATATCAATTTGCATGCTTCTGCACAATGTTAAAGCATAAAATATGGAAGTATAAAGTACCTGTTATCACAAAATCATACCCCTAATAGGCTGCTAATCAGGAATACTTTGAGTAACTATTTCAAACCAACTTTTGGCTGAGGCTTAGCCTCCTCAACCTGAGAGGGCTCTCTCACTAGGTTAAAGATTTTGATAATGAATTAGATGGCTAACTCTATGAAACAAAATGAACAAGTATAAGAAGTTGAAACACAATTAGAAAGTATCAATTGGGCTTATGGAGTCAGATATGCTTCAGTAGTGATAGTAACGTTAGCTTTACATAGAAGTCAGGGCATCAACAGTTCAATATATAAGTTAACACATAGAGACATGTAGGAAAACACAGACCATAAATGTATGAATGAAGTTAGGGCATGTAAATGAGTTCTAAGTATCATTCATTCATACTACTGCACATAAGGAAATAAGGACAAACATAAGCAAACCACCATTGAACTCCTTCTGAATCCTTAGCAGTAAAGCCAAAGTCTGCATTCATAAAAACATAATCTGCTACAATGGCACAATATGAGTCTTTCTCTAAAAATTTCCAACCCTTCTTCTAGTCATGGTGTTAAAGGGTCTCTAGGTCATTTCATGCTTTAAGGGTTAGTTCTGAGGTGGGAGGAATTTATGGTTAAACTTGCGCTACGAAACTGGTGAAAGTCAAGCTTGGTCTTCTGGTTTTGGCAGTCTTTTTCAAGATCTGTTTCTGGTCACATGAAAAGGTATTTTGGAATTCTGAAGAAGGTTTCTCATCATCAAATTTCCAGCTACAATAACCTATATCATTTCTTCATAAGTTTTTTCAGTTGGGAGATAATAAGCTTTCTTTGAAACCCAAAATTCAGAGAACGGATTTTTCCTGTTTGACACGTGTTTTTCAAGGATAGATTTTGGACAGCTAGAGAAGTATTTTAAAAAACCAAGAGATTTTTTTGTTCTAGACATCATGGAATACAAAAACCTCCTTCAGTTTCAAAAAATATGTCACGGATGAGGAGATAAGGGCTCTATCACACATGCCATTTTCAGGGATCCTAAACCTAAAAACAGGGAAACATGTTCCCTAATTTCTAGGGTTTGTCTTCAGCATTCAGATGACCACGTGGGAGGGTTCATCAAATTCGACTTCTTGAGGTTGAAAGTTGTCAAAGAATGCTTTAAATTCTTAGATAAGGTTGTTGTAATCATGATAAGGAGTTACACTCCTAGTTGTATTAGGTCTCTAGGACTACTAGTTAGGTGTCATTTGCATTTAATAGTTAGTTTTAAGTATCAATAGGTGTCATAGTACGATGAATTTGAATTCCCTTCATCCTAGAGGAAGGAATCTTAGTTATGTAAAGAGCTCTATATATAGAAGAATATGTAATGTACAAAGAGTTGGAAATTTTTGGAGAAAGACTTATATTGTGCCATTGTAGAAGATTACATTTTTATGAATGCAGACTTTGGCTTTACTTCTCAGGATTCAGAATGAGTTCAATGGTGGCTTACTTATGTTTGTCCTTATTTCCTTATGTGCAGTAGTATGAATGTATGATACTTAGAACTCATTTACATGCTCTAACTTCCTTCATACATTTATGGATTGTGTTTTCCTACATGTCTCTATGTGTTAACTTATATATTAAACTGTTGATGCCCTGACTTCTATGTAAAGCTAACCTTACTGTCACTACTGAAGCATATCTGACTCCATAAGCCCAATGGATACTTTCTAATTGTGTTTCAACCTCTTATACTTGTTCATTTTTTTTCATAGAGTTAGCCATCTAATTCATTATCAAAATCTTTAACCTAGTGAGAGAGCCCTCTCAGGTTGAGGAGGCTAAGCCTCAGCCAAAAGTTGGTTTGAAATAGTTACTCAAAGTCTTCCTGATTAGCAGCCTATCACGGGTATGATTTTTTTAGAACATTTTTGTGCGTCTGCTAGGAGTCTGAAGATTAATCATTCCCGAAATCAAGAAGCTGAACTTCTGAAGGTAGCAAGAGCTCAGAAATCTTTCGAGGTTGCAAAACTACCTTGGTGACTCCATTGTTGAAGAATTCGAAATTCATAGATTCATGGTGATTCCATTGGAGTTATGAAGAACTCAAATGCTACCATTCTTACTTCAAGGTATGCATGCATAAATTTTTCAGGAATTCATGGTTTCCCAAATCATTTTCCCAAAGATACATATTTTCTAAGGAATGGTCCAAAATTCAATGGAGAAGATTTGAGTTTAACTTTGAAGCATACATCAGATTTCTGTGATTTTACCAAGCTTCTTAGAGTCAAACATGAGGATGTTTGTATTATGTTGTTCTATGATTCATTTCAAGGGAAATGTAAACAATGGATTGAAAGCTTTCCTGCCAAATCTATTAAGTCATTTGAAGATTTTTTGTTTATGTTTTTGGAGGAATGGATAGATAGATCAGAGTTGGTGGCAAACTCTCCTTCAGTTCAAGGTTTCAAACAATGGAATGATGATCATATTAATGAAGAAATAGATGAAAATTTTTCTTTCTCCTTGTCTTCTTATATAAAATCATTTGAGTGCAAGACAAAAGATAAGATGAAATTTTTGGATGAAGTTGCTAAGGAAATTGAGAAAGACATTGAAGGTTTACAAGGTCAAATTCAATCATATAGTCTTCACGATCATGATCATACTTTTCAAAAGCTTTATGTGGTAGAACACAAGGAAAGGGTGTTGCTTCCTTTCTCTTTCATGATTGAGGAAGAATACACTATTATTGAAAAATAGTTTGCACAACCAAAAAGTTTTGAGAATCATCAAACTAACAATGTGTTTTTTGACCCTATAGCTGAATACATGGAAAAGATTTACTATTCATGCTTCCAGTTATATGTTCATCTTGAAGAATAGTTACACCTCATGCTGCCTTGGTTATTTCAGTATTTGGTTCATTTTTGCTTCAAGCACAGTCAAGAGATTCAAGTGTCAAATCAGATCGATGATTGGCTTCATTGGAAGTTTCATGTTTGAGCTACAAGTGGAGATTGCAGCTGATAGGGTAGGTAGGAATGTGCAAATAAGCTCAGGGTAGGTTGACTAAGCATCTGTTTCAGTAGGTGTAGTTTGAATTCTTCGTTCAAAAATTATTAAAGGCTTGTGGATTCAAAGTTTTATTCTAGAGGATGGATAGCGGCACTGGAGCTACCAGTTCTTAGTATACCACAAGGGCACACTATCCCTAGTGGAGCCACTGTTATCACCCTAAAATCTTTGTCACTAAGCTTTGGAAAGTTGCCTTGTTTCTAGTCATACTCTTATAAGTTTTGAGTCGTCTCATCACAATTATTGTCATTCTCATTTACAAACCCTTCTTCTAGTCATGGTGTTAAAGGGCCTCAAGTTCATTTTATGCTTTAAGGGTTAGTTCTGAGGTGGGAGGAATTTATGGTTAAACTTGCGCTACGAAACTGCTGAAAGTCAAGCTTGGTCTTCTGGTTTTAGCAGTCTTTTTCAAGATCAGTTTCTGGTCACATGAAAAGGTATTTTGGAATTTTGAAGGAGGTTTCTCTTCATCAACTCTCCAGCTACAATAACCTATCTCACTTTATTCATAAGTGTTTTCAGTTGGGAGATAATAAGCTTTCTTTGAAACCCAAAATTCAGAGAACGAATTTTTCCTATTTGACACGTGTTTTGCAAGGATAGCTTTTGGACAGCTGGAGAAGTATTTTAAAAAACCAAGAGATTTTTTTGTTCTAGGCATCATGGAATACAAAAAACTCCTTCAGTTTCGAAAACTGTGTCATGGATTAGGAGATAAAGACTTTGTCCCACGTGCCATTTTCACGGATCCTAAACCTAAAAACAGGGAAACATGTTCCCTAATTTCTAGGGTTTGTCTTCAGCAGTCAGATGACCACGTGGGAGGCTTCATCAAATTCGACTTCTTGAGGTTGCAAGTTGTCAAAGAATGCTTTAAATTCTTAGATAAGGTTGTTTTAATCATGATAAGGAGTTACACTCCTAGTTGTATTAGGTCTCTAGGACTGCTAGTTAGGTGTCATTTGCATTTAATAGTTAGTTTTAAGTATCAATAGGTGTCATAGTACGATGAATTCGAATAACCCTCATCCTAGAGGAAGGAATCTCAGTTATGTAAAGATCTCTATATATAGAAGAAGATGTAATGTACAAAGGGTTGGAAATTTTTAGAGAAAGACTCATATTGTGCCATTGTAGAAGATTATGTTTTTATGAATGCAGACTTTGGCCTTACTTCTCAGGATTCAGAAGGAGTTCAATGGTGGCTTGCTTATGTTTGTCCTTATTTCCTTATGTGTAGTAGTATGAATGTATGATACTTAGAACTCATTTACATGCTCTAACTTCCTTCATACATTTATGGACTGTGTTTTCCTACATGTCTCTATGTGTTAACTTATATATTGCACTGTTGATGCCCTGACTTCTATGTAAATCTAACCTTACTGTCACTACTGAAGCATATCTGACTCCATAAGCCCAATGGATACTTTCTAATTGTGTTTCAACCTCTTATACTTGTTCATTTTGTTTCATAGAGTTAGCCATCTAATTCATTATCAAAATCTTTAACCTAGTGAGAGAGCCCTCTCAGGTTGAGGAGGCTAAGCCTCAGCCAAAAGTTGGTTTGAAATAGTTACTCAAAGTCTTTCTGATTAGCAGCCTATCAGGGGTATGAGTTTTTGATAACAGTACCCTCAACAGCACTGCGTTCACCAAAGAAAAACTAAAGAATGTAGTCCAGACGTATTTGGACTCTCAGATATTGCGTCATACAGAGAAATATTTAAATTATTTTCAAGAATAATTTGAGACAGATGTATCTCTGATTTTATGCCACATGAAATACGCCACAAAACTTCAAAAAGCTTAAGCGCTTCTCCAGAATGGCATTCAAACCAAGATACAGAGATCATTTTTTATGGCACTCATGTAACATTACCCACAGCTCCTCTCCATTCCAATACCAATTCCCAGCAATTGGCAATCATACAATCTATCAATCTGTAGTTAATAGTCTTTCAATCTATCAAACCAACCTTAAAAAGGACATGCTACGACCATAAAAATGCAAAGAGATACGCTATACCCAAAATGAAAAGAGATACTCTATACCTACAAACGACCTCAAGAAATATGGTAATCGTTGCTTAAAAGGAGGCACAAATGACCTCAGAAGTAAGCAATAGAAAACATTGTTTTCTTGCTCGGATCCCCACGCTTCAACAGTGATGTCATGAATCATTTCATACATAACCTAATAGCCTCCAAGCAACTTTATGTCCCGTCTCGAGAATCATTCATACTATAAAATGCCAGACTCCACGACAAAGGTGAATCTCTCCATATATCGGGTTATAAATTCATTTAAAAAAGAGGCTCCCTTTTTAATTGACTCCAGAGAATACAAACGACAACGACCCTGACTACCAGACCACGCGGCGAGACCCAGTTTCTACAGCTCGAACCGCAACGACACTCTCAACCACCACTTTTCTTTCAGGCAACGATTTAATGGCCTTACTGTAATGGGATACAAACAAGAAGTTCAGTAGCAAAGGCGATTGATGATGATATAGGATGGGCATCGCCTGATTGGAAAATTCATGGCATTAAATAGCCACATGAATTTCATGTTGGGAGACTGTCAATGCATTCAGATGAACAGGCTACCAACGTTTAGCAAAGAATATGGCAGAGGTGAATATGGCTTTCGTATTTCATTGTCAGAGGTGAATGTCAGGCACAGGTGTGATAAATGGAATATGGCAGAACAACAAGCGTTCCCATGTTAGGTGAATGTCAGGTGCAGGTCTGATAAATGGAATGTGGCAGAATAGAAAATGTTCATGGACAGACACCTTCAGGCAGATAGAGCGCATAGTTAAGGAATATGGTAGATAGATAGAGGAGTTACAAGGAGCATGAGAGCTAAAAAAGGAGCTGGCTCTGATACCATGTCAGGCCAGGAAGTAACTCCACAAAACAAAAATTGATTCATATATTCTATTCCATTAGATAGGTTTATTATATACAAGAGGGAGAGACTGTTCAGTTCATCTCCCGATGACTGTTCATATTTCTCATTTATTTATTTACATTTACCCAATCACAAGGATTAGGTGTCAACATGGATGCACTTTATGATGTTCTAGGATAACCCAATGTCCTTGTCATCTCCCTCTTGTCTTCCTTGTCATGTTTTCTAGGACTTGTGTAGCCAACAAGAAATTTGGGAGATGAATGACATCAAGGTAGAAAATCAAGGGGTTCTCAAGTCCTTTATTTAGGTTTCCCACTAGCATAGTCCCACCATATGATTCACCCAATCCCTAAATTGGGGTTTAGTGCTATTTCAATTAATTATTAGATGATCATGGTGGGCCATAATTCTAGGTTAAATTTTATGACTCTTCATAGGATATTATTGGAAATACTTTAGGAGACACCTCTTTGGCTAAAGGGTCAAGGAAGGATTTTTACTTCAATATCAAACCATCAACCATATCCTCAACATTTTTCCCATCAACCATATACTCAACATATCGAACCAAAAATCAAGAAGACAACTATGGTGAAGCATGGGAATCCTCTCTCGCCCACGTTGTTCAGGATATATATCAATCTATGAATGCCTCAACACTCCACCAACTATGCATCAATAAAAATTTTGTTTGACCCATTCTCCACCAAGATGGATACACATTGTTCCAACATTGTGCCTCTGATTGCCAAAATTATAAAATTGGGATTTTCCAAATCAAAATTTTAATTCAAGACTGACCATGCATTGGAAGGCCATTAACACAATATTAGGACATAAAAATTGAATAATTGAAACAATAACAAATACAATACATAGATTGAGTTTTGTCTCACAAGGTATCTAGATGCTAACTGAGCAAGTTCACAGAAAGAGAGAGAGGCAATATCATGATACATTGTTCAATTTGTAATGAAGAGCATTATCTTGGATAAGGGAGAAGTAACATTTAGTTTCTTTCTCATATAAAAAGGTAAAATTATAAATCAACGTCAAATGCCTTTGTGAAGCAATGTTGTTGTAAAGGGTGTTAGAAAGCTCGCATTGTAGGCAAGACTCTCACACCATACTAGATTGTGTTAACCAAAGCGTGTTAACCATGTCCAGTGACCTCAAATTTCACGAGCATGTTCAATGAGGGACCATAAATGAGGGGTGTCAGAGAGGCTAATAATCATAGCTTATAGTGGATGATTTTCATCATAGATAGCATCTGTGGTCCAAGTCATTTGTTTGGTGCCCAATGTTCGTGAACCATTGTATTACATCATGGTAGCATATTTTACCTTTCTTAAAGGAAAAATATACTGAAAATAAATTAAGTTATGTCTCATGAAAATGTTCAAGATTGTTGTGTTGTGAGTGAGTTACATATTATATGTATCATATTTCTATAATCCCTTATTTAAAGCCTACCTTAAGAAATAAAGGAAGAGGTGCAGGGCCTTTTCATTAGAAGGACTCCAACCAACTCCTCTCCTCATAGCAATCTTTCAAACCTTAGCCCATAAATCAACCACATGCCCTTGTTTCTCTAGTTCGGAAACCCTTGGATGGATATGACAGTGAACTCCTCCCAGCCACTTATTTAACCATCTATTGAATTCCTTTGATTCGTATGTGTAAATGATTTTGATTGATTCCTGGACAGGTGTGAAATCTAATTTTGCAATGACATAATACAAACACCAAACCTAACCCGTGGTAGCCAAAATTTTAGCCTTACAACTCTCTCATCAAATATTAAATACTTCACTAATTAGTCAAGGGGTAATCTCCTTAACAATATATTAAATATTAGAAGCATTCATATTAATTGAAAAAAAAAGAATATTATTTAATATTAAGTTATAATGTAGGTAGCTGCCAAGTTAACATATGAGACCCCCTTGTTTGTGAGACAAGGGATGCCCTCCATTCAATGCTTTAACTATTTAATCTATGGATGTGTACATACCTTAATTTCCATTGGATTGAATCTTGTGACCTTTAAAGAGGAAACACTTTAACACAAATCGAACATGTAAGTACCAACTTAATTTGTATATGTATCAAAGTTACTTTGAGAGTTGCATGGAATGCTTAATTTTGTATAGAAGCAAGGGAAAACTTGAAGGGTTGATCACAACAAACATGTATGGTCAATTATGATTATCATAGGTATATTAGTTTGGTTTTCCCAATCCAGAACTCGCACACTTTGTTACTACTATTAAAGGTCTGTCATGATGGTTTACTGGTGTAACATCATGTAGATTTAGTTGTGTCTATTAAAGGAATGTTAGTTCAATGCAAAAACAATGGATTTTCAACTTGGTCAGCTTTGTGAGCTATGTTTTAATCATCTCAACGAACAACATATAAGGTCAATTAGCTTAGCCATTGACATGAACATTCCATTGTCACTATTAGTGACATGTTAGGTTGGATATTAACATGTATTTTTGATTAACATTATCTAGGAGATTAACCGAATCAACATGCATGTTTGATTACAATTGTGGGTGATATGTTAGATATGCCAAGCCCATCAACAACATTTATGTTCAATTGCACATGTTATAGGAATGATACAATGGTCAATTGATTAGTAACATGTACATTTTGGTTATCACTATTAAAGTTGTGTCAGGTTGGTTAACTTGTTCAACGACTTGTATGTTTTCTTACAATTATTAAAGCCTCACTTGATTGTTTAATGCAATAAATGGAGTGTAATTCTAATTACCATTGTCGAAGGCATGTTTTGTTGACTAAATTAGTTAACATCATATACATTCAACTATGATTGTTAGAGCCATCCAAGGCTATTAAGCCCATTTAAAGTAGTGCATAACATCGATGGGCTTTCTTATTGCATTGTGTGTGAGTATAGTGTGTTATTTTTTTTTGTAAGTCGAAGATTTTTCATTAATCAAAAATAATGTACAAGGGTGTCAAAATGCATGGCTTATAATTATTTATATATTTAATGTAATATACCTTTCATTAAGAAGAGGAAACAAACTTTGGAGGATAGGGGAAATGGCTTTGTCTAGGGGAAGCGTTGATCTCATCTATCTCATCTTCACTCTCCCTTCCCTATCATTAGCATCCCTCTCCTTTTCTTCTTTATCCACCAACACCAATAATAGACTTTTTGTTAAGAAGTAGCATTGGATTACTCAAGACGAGGGTTAGGGCTCATATGTTTATCTTGGGTTTCTCGTTGGGGTTTCTGAGCTAACGTATCTTGATTTAAATTCTTCTTAAAAGTCCCAACAATATCGTTTCCCATCTCTTGTTAATGAAACTTCATCTTGCAAGCACAATATTCATCCTATATTTCCTTTGAAGATTCATGTAGCCATTTTGCACCGAGGCCTATTCCTGGGGGGGAGATTAGGAGGATTTACATTTCTCAACATACCTTTTTATTGTTATCCCATGCCGCCCAAATCTTTATAGCCCTTGTTTGTAGCCAAGATATACCTTCTTCCATATGTAAACTATATATAATATTGATAAAAGAGAAGACTGAGCTCTCCCATGAGCTTTTATTTGAAGATGAGAATGACACTGAAATGTTCATTTTTAACTGTACACCTAAATAGGCTTAGAAACCCTTCCACTTCACTAGCTTAAAATCTGGACTCAAACATTGGAAAAATGTGACATTTTGAAGCATGTCACTCTAGTCCCTTTGACAAGGAGTGACATGACAACTTTTTTGAAAGAGCAACAACAAACTGTCTCCTCTTCCCCCTTTGAAAGTGGTGAAACTTTTTAGAAAAGGGTAAATGTATAAACACATCATGGAAAAAGGTTTCAAAAAATTTAAGAATGATTCCATTTTATTGAATCACTACTACAAGAGACTATCGCCTCTTCCCCCTTTGAAAAAGGTGAAACTATCAAGAAAAAAAATATATCTGAAAACATCGTGAAAAAAAGTTTCCAAAGCATTTAAAAATGATTCCATTCCATTGAATCACTACTACATGAATAAATTTTTAGGACATTTTTTTAATTTCATCTTAAAATTTCATTTTATTTATTAAATTTATCATAATCAAATTCTCCATGGAAGACATTAGAGGCATTAGAAGATATATATATTTTTTCATAGGAGCTTGTTTAAACATACCATGGCAATTTAATAACTTTTTTTAAGACATTTTGTCTCCTGCGTACGAGTCACCAAATAAAATTTTGAGGTGGGCAATGCCATTTTTGTTCAAACCGTCAAGGAGCACCCTCGAGGAGCTTTCAAGAATGGAAGAAGAACAATGGGTGATGCAATTTTGTTCATACCCTGGATTTTTGAATTCTGGAGAAGGTTTCAGCAATTTTGTTCAAACCATGAATTTTTGAATTTTAGAGGAGGTTTTAGCAATGGAGACCAACGTTTTCTACGATTATGCTATTTTTCCCTTCCATTTTGATAGAGGCAGGGGATTGTTGTGGTTTTGTGTAGGGAACGGGATGCCTAATAGAACTTTTGCAGCTCCTTGATTTTGCTATGGAACCCCAGACCCACATAAGGTTCAAATAGGGCTTTTTCTTTCCACTATCACCCAAAAAGCCCCTCTCTCTCTATAGGTTGTCGCCTTCTCCTCCAAGTGAATCTCCAGTAACTGATGAAAAAGCTTTGGTTGTTGGACATCCCCTTCGGAATCATACATTTTCCCTAGCATATGCAGCAAAAACCCCTCTGAGGCTGCTGTAGCAAAGGCCGTTGATAAATCTGGGGAAGAGGGAAAAACATTCATGGAGTCCGTCGACCCACCAAGCCTTGGGAAAGAACTTTCGACTGTATCCATTTCTCGTAGTGGTAAGTCTCTATCTGACTCTAGTTCTATTATCGAATTTCTGTCTTTGGAAGATTTGATGGTTATTGAAACCAGAGTAAATTAAAGGAAAGGAAAAACCATAGTAAATTAAATTCACTTTTAATCCATCAAATAAAATAGAGTTCCTTGACTAAGACTAATTCTATCCTAGCTCTAATTGATGGAATGCAAATTTGGAAGCTATGAAAAATAATGTGCAGCATGCACCGATCATGGGTACTAGAAATTACTAAATAGAGTATATAAACTTTTTTTAAACCCAAGATGTAAAAATCATATAAAAAGTGATGGCTCTAGGCTAAACCCGTGTGTATGTCCTCATTGCCTCAATGAGGTTATATGAGAATAAATGTTGAGATGCATTTGGCTTTAGACACCAATAACAGTCATACCTATTTAAATGAGATTTTAGAACGTTGTATTTTAGATTTCAAGATCCTTGAAATGATCTTTATTTGTCATGAACCCCCTTTCCTTTGATAACAGAATCTCAAAGATGCACAAAGGTTGATCGTTTACCTTCAATAAGAATCTACCCAATGGAAAACCACGAACACTATTTTTCAAACCCTCTTGATTGATATCCCAAGGGCCGAGGTGACTTCACCTTTTGTAGCCTTTTATACTTCTCTGTGAGATAGACAAATCCTTAATACAAGGCCGAATGCATGTCAATGAGCTCAAGAATAATATTATATATTGAGCTTAGATGCTAGGAACTTTATAGCTTCAGATATGATTTTATATAAACCTGCAACAAAGAAGGAATTTCGAGTGAGACACTATCTCCAAACCAAATTCAATTCAATGGTGATTTCATAATAGAAGATTTGACCCTAAAGCAACTAAAGCTTCGTAGCTGTAGTGATGACAAAAGGCCTTAAATATAGATCATTTGACCAACAATTTGATAGAGCGATCTATCCTAGAGATGCTTTATTAATGAGGCCTTGATCTCATTTCCTTTCTGGGATCTGCAACCTAGAATTTTGCAGTAGGAGTTTTAGTGCTTCATGATGACTGATCTTTGAAGAGGAAGGAGGCCAATATTGTCAGGAAAATTCTTGTGATTTCTTTCTTCCTTGCTTGGGCTTGCCCTTAGCTTAGTTCTGATACCTTTCCCTCACCTTAGCTTTGATACCATTCTAGCAAGGAAAGCTAAACATGACAACAATAGAGGTAAGAAGTTGTAGATTCATGTCCTGTCTGTCTCTTAGCTTCTAGAACATCATATGTTTTATTGCCAATTTCTGCTAAATTTAAAATTAACATATTGATCTGAGAAAAGGGTTTGCAATGCTAATATTCAATCCATGTTGGCACACTCAAGTCTTGTTAAAGGACCAACTATTTCTTGTGAAAAATTCGAAGCAGCTCGCAACATACAACATGTTTTCTGAGAATCAAAACAACTTCTAGAAGTGCTATGACATTAATCCAAAACTACATTTATAAACGGGTTCGTACTAATGGACACGAGATGTGTAAAATGTATTCTTTAACAAAACATTTCTCTGTTAGCTGGTTTAAAGCTTACAACCTTACTCCTATCTTGAAGAAAGTGTACGTGCTTCCCTTTCACTTCATAGGTATATGAAAACCCAGTTTTGTAAGCACCCATAACCATGAATATTATATCGACTCCCTATGGTTAGTGCATCAATAATATAAGTGTAAAACTGATCCATGTGGAAGTCATAAGGCATTTAGCTAAGGTACTCAATAGAGCACTCATCATTCTCTCCCCTGATCATCAATTTTTTTCTCTTCATTCTGAATGAGAAATCAATGAACAAGTCACCATTTTAAATGTTAGATCAAAATATATTTAGCTTCTCTCTTGTGCTTACACTCTAGTCTTCTCACAACTTTAAAATCGTGAATCTTAAACATAGTCTCATGATGTGCATTTAGGGAGGCATAATTCTCCCTTGCTTTGCATCAAATTACCCCCCTAGCATTCCCTTCACCTTTACATGCCTCAATGCAAGGTATGCCAAGTTTGTATCTACTTAATTAAATTAGTAAGTTGAGGGGCATCATATATACCCAACGCCATCTGCTTGTTCTTCCTATGCCTATGTCGTAGTGTATGAATAGCCAACTAGACTGGTGAGGATTCCCATTAATAATAACATCTATGTTGGCATCTGAATCAGAATGACGTGTTTCCCTTAATTATATGTTTTGGTTTTTTAACAAAAAAGGCTAACAGATATATAGACCCTCAGATCTATCTACTTCTGGCCCCTATGCCCATTTTCATCTAGGTTTTTACCATGTCAATGTCTCTTTCTTTCTCAAAACTGCATGAAATCAGTTGATCTATCCATTTCATAATGCCTTTGGTAGATTTTTCTATCAAATGCTCTGAAGTATATATGATATCTAACGGTTTTTTTGGTTGTTGCTGACTTCATATATTTATGCTAACCATGATATGGGTTTGATGTAGAGGATTATGATTGAGTAATGGTTGCATTGGTCGATATCTATTTAGGAGGAGGAGAAGGAGAAAAGTGGTGTTAGGGTTGAGAACTAAAGATGCCTATGAAAAGAGCAGGTGTGTGGAATGGAGGGTGGCAAGGCTACCAGTGTGGTAGAAATAGAGGACGGAGAGGTCGGGGTTTTCATCCTTGAATAGCTATGGTGACCTTCCTTGTTATCTTTGTAGTCATGCCATTGGTTTTTCTGGCAGGTAGGTTTCATCACTCTGCATCTACATCTGCAATTGGTAAGCTTCTTCCTTCCGTCCTCCCTCGCTGGTAAGCTTCTTCTTGTCCTCCTCCCTCACTGATAAACTTATTCCTACCCTCCTCCCTCTTCAGGTTGCTTCTGTCTCTTTTTTTGGGGTGGGTCAGCGTTTAATTTATCTTTATTGGCAAGCATGCCCTTTCTTAATCTGGTAGTATTACGATGAAGTGTAGACTTCTTACAAAATTCAAGTAAGATCTCCATTAAAATGAAGTGTAGTTATCTTATACTATTTCAGAAAGATCCCTTTCATTAAGAACCCACTGAACAATTTATTTATGTGATTTGAGCCTTCACGGGGAATTATAACCACCCCTGGTTAACCATTGAATCAAGACCCCATGGACCTGCTTCGAAAGTTGATTTGCCTTCACCACCCCTGGTTAACCATCGAACGAAAACCCCATGGACCTGCTTTGGAATTTGATTTTCCTTTTAGCTTTTTCACATGATCTGAAGGCGCAGATGTTATCAAACTTACTTTCCTCGCTTATTGTCAAACGTTTAGCACCTCTAGCATTTTTACAGACATTTTGTGAATTTTCTTTATAGGTTTTGTTGCATTTCATCTGTGTGAAGCTGTGAACTCCATATCTGCATTAACGCAGTACAATACCTACTGGGTGAAAGATTCAAAGTTTGTACCTCTCTCATGCAAGAGCAAAGGTTTTACCAACTACCCCTAGGGTAATTTTCCTTGCCAAAGATAATGAAACCATTCATCCCGATAGCAAGAAATAAAAATGCTCTTTCTCTTTTTTAACAAAGGGAAATGCATATGACTAGTAAATTCACTAGGCAACTGCTCGATGAATTCGCTAGGCACTCCTCGTTCCGAGGACGATGGTACTAAGAGTGCGCTAGATTCTGCATAAGATGGATGGGTATTATAAAAATATATTTGTTAAGAATTCAATTCAACATCTTACTCATGGGAATTTAATCTTGTGGGAATTGAATCTGGGTGGGAAGGGTAACAATCATTCTTCCCATCCACTCATTATCCAAGCTAGACACACTTTCCATCCATAAAGCTAAATCCACTTATCATCAGTCAAGCTAAAACCAATTTTGATCCACCCAACCTAGACCCAATTCACAACAACAATCTTGTTCACCGGCTACTTTTTGTTATACATATCATTTTCACATTGTTCCCACAGTGTTCAGAGCACATTGGCCAAAACAAACGATAGATATTATACACACCGTTTTATTATTGATGTGTAATGAAATCTCGATCTTAGCATATGCATGATAGCAAAGCAACCCCATTTTTAGCGTTTCATTATTTTTATAGGTATTCTTATCCATCAAGTCTTTCTACTTGATCTTTTATGCATTTTTGTCATTTAAAACAGCAGAGCACAACTTCTCAGGAGATGGATCTATTAGAATGGTATTCTCCTTCCACATATTGAAAACCAATTCTATTTTTCTATGGCCATTTCGTTCTCTTTTAGGATCTGGGCAATGCACTTGCACTTATGTTAGTCTAATCCCAGAAAATAAATAGTGTCCCTAAACTGAAATTTAATCGACCTGAGTGGATTGAAATAGAGAGGAATTATTGAGGATAATGGAGCTCTATCATATGTTTAAAATCATTGTTATATATTTATCTGTGGGATTCACAGGAACAAGAAGATGATTGGAGAAAGCAAAGTTTAACAAAAAGCATTGACTCTCTCTTCCCAAAGGAGGCAAGTATAAGAAACCTGTAGCATTTGGATATCTTAAATTTACTTTCTCCCCTATTGAGCAAAGAATTGAAAATAAATTTTATTTACTGGACAGGTGATTGATGTCATAACAGCTAACACAGAGGACTTCGGAACTCTAAACTTAAATATTGTTGGACAGAATGATTTATCTTCCTCATGCGTTTTAGAAAATCCCTCTGAAGTAAACCAAAGGGATATTACTAACTCTAAGGTACGATTGGTGAAGATTTTGGTTATTTTCTCTATTGAACATGTAAGGAAACCTGTATGATGATGATCTATGTAGTTGAGTAGGGTTGTATTAAGCAGGAAGTGAAATTTGACATTGGTAGGGGTGCTTCTCTGTTTCTAATGGTGTACATCAAGCAAAGGCAAACGTCTTTTGGAGACAGCACATAAAAGTACATTCGCAACAAGATGGTGTGATCCTCAATGAAGAAGGTGAGGAAAATCCTAAGGGGGGTAAAATGAATGACGAGGTGTAGAAAAAAACTTCCAATGATGAATAACTCCTGCTGAGGTTTCAAGAGGATGACACAGGAAGTGAACATCGAGATGTCAAAGAGAATTCTCTTGATGGTAAGTTTTGATTTTCGCTAGTTAACTAATTTGTGCTATTGGTAGCCTACTGTTAGGTAATGTCTAGTCAAACTCTCAGGACAATGGTTGTTGTAATGCAAACCATTTGTAGCCTGAAGAAATTCCAACAAAAGTTTTGCGGAGGGTAAAATTCTTTGCTGCACTAGATCACTACTTTTTGCTCTCATGAAAAAGGGATTTGTTATATTATTTTCCAAAATCCTTTTTCAATGTTACTTCTCCTATAGAAAAAATTTATATTTCT
Source organism: Pinus taeda (assembly GCA_000404065.3). NCBI lineage: Eukaryota > Viridiplantae > Streptophyta > Pinopsida > Pinales > Pinaceae > Pinus > Pinus taeda. The sequence goes on from APFE030839604.1 coordinate 41,837, forward strand.
TAGATTGTAGCATAGTATGCTTTAATTTATAGTAGTTTAATGCTTACAACAATTGAGAAAAAAGAGGAGGGAGAAAAGGTCAATAGAGTTGATCCAACAGGATGAGAAAAAACAAGTTGAACTTGAAAATGCAGCAATTAAACTTTCCAAGGAGGTAGATTTTGTTGTCCTGGGAAAATATATCATTTGGAGGCAGGAGAATGAGAACATGAATTATAACTCCACTGTTATATTGATGCGAGACCAACTGATCATGGATAGGGTGTATTCAAGCATTTCCGAGGCTAGGAATAATCTTGATTTATACCATGAATTGATGCTTCGTATTAAAGAATGCCAGCGTACATTGGGTGAGGCTAATGCAGATTCTGATCTACCTCAAAGGTAATATTTTTCACATTGGCTACTTCTAAATCAAGAGTAGTAAGTGCTTCCATTTGCATTTGGTGTTCATATCCTTTGTTTCTTTTAAAGTTGCAGTCTGTGTGTCAATCTTTCTGCTTTTCATTCTCCTTTTCATGGTCGATAATTGATATGAATGTTTTAGTGCACCTGAGAAGATCAAGGCTATGGGTGATTTCCTATCCAAGGATAGAGAACAATTCTATGATTGTGTGATAGTAACAAAGAAGTTACGAGCCATGCTTCAGTCTGCAGATGAGCAAGTAATAATCTTGAAAAAGCAAAGTACATTTTTAAGTCAGCTTGCAGCAAAGACTATTTCCGAGGGCCTGCACTATCTATCCATGCGATTGACCATGGATTATTACTTTCTTGCCCTTGAAAAGTGAAATTTCCTAAAAAGGAAAAGTTGGAGGATCTGACTCTTTATCACTATTCATTATTTTTTGACAATGTATTAGTTGCATCTGTGGTTGTCAATTCAACTGTCATGAATGCTAACGTGAAGTGTTATTATTTTAAAATATTCTAAAGTATGGAAGTCCAATAGTTTTGCTACATTTTACATTTAATATTTGGATCTCATTGTAAGTGATTTACTTGTGTTTGCAGGAATCTCAGAAACATGTATTTCATATCGTCACGGACAAGTTAAATTTTGGGGCCACGAAAATGTGTTTTTTACTTAATCCCCCAAGGAAAGTTGTAATACATGTAGAAAATGTTGATGATTTTAAATGGCTCAATTCCTCCTATTGCCTTGTTCTTGGCCAACTTGAATCCGAAACTATGAAAGAGTATTATTTCGAGGCAGATCACTCAACTACACTCTCAACAGGTTCCTCCAATTTGAAATATATAAATCCAAAATATTTGTCCTTTAAATCATCTTCGTTTCTATCTTCCACAAGTTTATCCCAAACTGGACAAGATCCTTTTCTGGGATGATGATATTGTGGTGCAGAAAGATTTGACAGCCTTGTGGTCAGTAGATCTTCATGGCAAAGTTAATGGTTCAGTGGAAACTTGTGGAGAAAACTTTACCAGTTACACAAATACCTTAATTTTTCCAATCCCCACATAGAAAATCACTTTGATCCTAATTCTTGTGGTTGGGCATATGGGATGAATGTATTTTATCTCAAAGAATGGAAGAAACAAGATATAACTAGAATATATCACAAGTGGCAGAACATGGTAAGTGTGTAGTGTGGTTTATTTATGTTAATTCGTGTGATGCTTACTTTAAAGTATTTGAAGTAAATCTAAAGTAATTAGCTAGAAAACTTAATGGGTTTTTCTTTGTTTGATTTCTAAGTTTTTCTTCTATTGTATGTCAGAATGAGGATAGAGTGTTGTGGAAGCTTGGAACACTACCCCCTGGATTTTCGCATTGGCTGCTTCTAAATCAAGAGTAGTAAGTTCTTCCATTTGCATTTGGTGTTCATATCCTTTGTTTCTTTTAAAGTTGTAGTCTATGTGTAAATATTTATGTTTTTCATTCTCTTTTTCATGGTTGATAATTGATATGAATGTTTCAGTGCACCTGAGAAGATCAAGGCTATGGGTCATGTCCTATCCAACGCTAGAGAACAATTGTATGACTGTGTGATAGTAACAAAGAAGTTGCAAGCCATGCTTCAGTTTGCAGACGAGAAAGTAAGGACCTTGAAAAAGCAAAGTAAATTTTTAAGTCAGGTGGCAACAAAGTTTGTTCCCAAGGGCTTGCACTGTTTGTCCATGCGATTGACCATAGATTATTACTTTCCTCCTCTTGAAAAGCAATAATTTCCTAAAAAGGACAAGTTGGAGGATCCGAATCTTTATCACTACACATTGATTTCTGACAATGTATTGGCTGCATCTGTGGTTTTGAATTCATCTTTCATGAATGCTAAGGTGAAGTGTTAAAATTTAAATTACTCTAATGTTTGGAAGTCCAACAGTTTTGTTGCATTTTACATTTAATATTTGGATCTCATTGTACGTGATTTACATGTGTTTGCAGGAATATTAGAAACATGTATTTCATCTCGTCACAGACAACTTAAATTTTGGGGGCATGAAAATGTGGTTTTTACTTAATCCCCCAAGGAAATCTATGATACATGTATAAAATGTTGATGATTTTAAGTGGATCAATTCCTCCTATTTCCTTGTGCTTCGTCAACTTGAATCTGCAGCTATGAAAGAGCATTATTTCAAGGCAGATCACTCGACTACACTCTTAGCATGTTACTCCAATTTGATATATATAAATCCAAAATATTTATCCATGCTAAATCATCTTCATTTCTATCTTCCACAAGTTTATCCCAAAATGGACAAGATCCTTTTCTTGGATGATGATATTGTGGTGCAGAAAGATTTGACACCCTTGTGGTCAGTAGATCTTCATGGAAAGGTTAATGTTTCAGTGGAAACCTATGGAGAAAGCTTTCACTGGTTTGACAAATACCTTAATTTTTCCAATCTGCACATAGCCAGGAACTTTGATCCTAATGCTTGTCATTGGGCATATGGGATGAATGTATTTGATCTCAAACAATGGGAGAAATAGGATATAACTGGAATATAAACAAGTGGTAGAACACGGTAAATGTGTAGTGTGGTTTATTTATGTTAATTCTTGTGATGCTTACTTTAAAGTATTTGAAGTAAATCTGAAGTAATTAGCTAGAAAACTTAATGGGTTTTTGTTTGTTCGATTTCTAAGTTTTTCTTTTATTGTATGTCAAAATGACGATAGAGTGTTGTGGAAGCTTGGAACACTACCCCCTGGATTGAATGCTTTATGGCTTGACCCATCCTTTGGACAAGTCTTGGCATGTGTTGGGTTTAGGATATAATCCTAGCATGGACTGTTTAGAGATTGACAATGCAGTTATTGTTCATTACAATGGGAACATGAAACCTTGGTTAGAGCTGGCAATGACAAAGTACATGGCTTACTCGACAAAATATATAAAATATGATCATCCTTTCTTACAAAAGTGCAATATAAATGAATAGTTGTGAACTCAATATTCATACTGCAACAGATTGTTAGATGTAAAGTGTAAAGGCCCTTTCTTCTGGAAGTCTTTTCTATCTCTATTCATTTTGATAATTCTTTCTGATTCATTTGTTTTTGGAGTTCCACATAAGGTTTCTAGTTTATGGCTTAATGAGTCAGGTTTTTGGAGGTGCAATGGCCTAGCCAGGTTTACGATTTACAAATTTTATGTCCTAATTATATTCCTTCATAGTTGGAAGTAAACTCCTATACAAGTATTCTTTTCTTTGTTAGTTTATATTTCTCTTTCATCAAGTAATTACACAAATTGTTCTTCCAAGAACACAAATAAGTAGAAGACACAGAGATTTAGGCTTTCAAGCCAGGGACAAACCTCTCATTAGGGGAAAAGCCAACAATCCTCCTCTTATTGAATTTATTCAAAATGAGATAACCAACAGAAGACCAAAGAGTCCCTCCAAGTCAGCCCTCCCCTTTAAGTCAAGGACAATAGTTGAATCCCTGCCTAGTCAAAGTCAGAAGCCGCTTCTGAATTTCTGTCCTTATTGCAAGTTTAGTCTCTTATTATAATACACTAACTTCCAATTACAGACTCTTTGCCTTCTATTACATATCTTTAGCTACTATAGCAAACCCTTGACTCTTTACCACAAATATTCAAATCCTGCTGTAAATATATAGCTTTAGATTGAGATTTGGCTTAGTCACAGACTTTGGTTTCTTCAAGTGTTGTAGACTTCTTTTTATCCTCAGTTTTTCTTCTTCCATTGGATTACAGACTTCGATATTTTCACTTTATTGGTTGCTACCCAAAAGAGGTTGAATATAGGCTAAAACACCTGGATATCATTCTCCATGAGATTTGAATTAACTAAACAAAGAGTGACTATGGTTGGATTGTTGCCTTTGTAATGTTGAAATGTCCTACAATCTTTTCCTATGACAAGATGCAATATCCCTAATTGGAAAACACTGAAACTAGTTCAATTAAATGTTTAACTGCCATGACCAATTCCTTCATTTTCCCATAGCAGCTACGCTGCAATAGTCTCACATGAAGCGAGGGTTAATTTGCACATGGACATCTCTCTTTTGACAATGAAGGCAATGTGCTAGGATCTCATTTAATATATGTTGCTAAGATATAATAAACTTATGGTGTATGAGTTATCATCATTCTTACTCCTTAGTTATAGTATATGCCCTCCCTGTCTTTGTGCTCATGGCATAAATAAATAACTCTCCATTCAATTTCTATTAGCATCATTCATAAACTCTTTATTGATTGATGCCATGTGAAATGCATCAGCTCTAAGTTACTCATAATCCACTTTCTTGCTAAGTTAGAGATCAACTTGCATGGTTCTATAGCTATTGCATTTCCTCAAGGAGTTGCTAATTTGGTTTCTGTACGACTGTTAAGAATTTCTCTCTCCTTACCTGGAATGTTCTTAAACGTTCTTAGGTGAATTTCTACTTACTAGAGTTGTTTCCCTCTCCCTTGAGGATTATTTTCATTTGTTGGGGCGAGTTTGAGCTTAATCTTTGTTTTCTAAGAGGCCATAGGTACTAGAAAAGGCCATACATAACTATAGGAGATCATTGGCTTTCCAATTTCCCTTCATTCCCATAAATCCTTCGAATACATGGGTGTTGAAATCTACAAGGCAAAGCATTCTTGATGTGTATTTATGGTAGAATGTAACTATATTATAATGTTGTTAAATTGAGATTCATTACTTGAGTGATTCAAATTATATGTTGTTCCATTGGTCTTGGGAATCGTTACATGAGAACCCATTAACTATAATTATTCACCAATAATATCCAGAGGTTGTTCTGTACTAGAATGATAATTATCTAGTATGATGTATAATGAGGATAAGGTTGAAGAAAAAGAAAGTGTGGATGAAATTTGTACTATAGAAAAAGAAAGTACAACAGTATGGACAAATTATGATGAAGAACATGCAACATCAGCCAACTTCGATGAAACACAAAGTGTGAACAGTTTGAGCTATTTGATTTTGCACTTATTGCATATTCAACTGGTGGATATGTATCTTCCTGTATTGAAAATATGGAAGATCAAGATTACATACAATAATTTATACACGCTTTTCCCTTAAGGTAAAGTGTTGCGCAGAAGACCCTCAAGGAAAACTCCCCTGAGACAAGTTTCAAGTCAGTGAGCAAAACCTGTTGTAAAGATGCTAGCAGTCAATTGTCCAAGGGTGATTTTTGGATGCCCTCACAAGAACTAAAGATTGTATCCCACTATCCAAAGGATTTTCTCTCAACTAAAAAGGGTATGCTAATAAATGCTTCTGGGAAAAAGGCACAACACATTTATCTTTGGTTGGGAGTTTATCCATATTGCCCATGATGTAAATAGTTATAATGTCATGTTGATTAGATTTTTGGCACACCTTTAAGAAGGTATCATTATCGAATGGGGGCTAGAAACATAAAATGTTATCCATTGAATTAGATATAGGATTATATTTGTCTAGATGGGAAGGTTGATATAGTTTGAGCTTGTAGGAACTAATTATTGGAGAATACCCTATATCAGAGGAAGCTTTGGTTTGAATGAAATGTCATGAACCTACTGTAGAATCTGTGAGCCAAATTTTTTATTTTTAATATATTTTTGCCTTATACTATTTCTTATGATGGATGTCATATGATATGTAGGAAGCTTTTCACTATATAGAAGATATGCATGGCCTTGTGTATGGTCAAGAAGATTCCTAAACCTCAAATGACGAAAATCTGCTATTCAAAGTGAACAAAGATATTTTGGATATTAGAAAGTCATTTGTAACATGCTTATGCATGGTACAAGCTCTATATCCTCTAGAAAATCTAGAATAAATACTTAGCATAGAAGGATTTGCAGCTGATGGCATCATCTGGATTGTTGGCTGCCATTGTGAAATGGGATGAGAGAAATGTGAAATAGGATGAGGGAAATGTGTAGAAAAAACATATTCTAGAAACCATTTATCTTTGGTTGGGAGTTTACACATATTGCCCATGATGTGAATAGTTATAATGTCATGTTGAGTAGATTTTTTGCACACCTTTAAGAAGGTATTATTATCGAATGGGGGGCAGAAAACTAAAACGTTATCTATTGAATTAGATATAGGATTATATTTGTTTACATGGGAAGGTTGATATAGTTTAATCTTGTAGGAATTAATTATTGGAGAATACCCTATTGCAGAGGAAGCTTTGGGTTGAACGAAATTTCATGAACCTACTGTAGAATCTGTGAGCTAAATTATTTTTATTTTTAATATATTTTTGCCTTATACTATTTCTTATGACAAATGGCATATGATATGTAGGAACCTTTTCACTCT
>APFE030839606.1:0-15108 GCA_000404065.3 Pinus taeda
CCGTCGGATTGTAAGTTACAAATGTACATAGTAAAGAAACACACTTTACCTAACTCTATACTAGACCAAGCTATACTTAACTATTCCTACGTGTCGGAATATCCTAACAAATAGTACACCCTATCACTGTCTATTCTACACCTATTGACAATGGTTAATTTATTTTTATTTTTATTTTATTATTTATTTAATAATTTATAAAAGATAAAATTTTGTATTTTTCTTAAATGGTGAATTGTTATGATACATTTTCACCTTTATTTGTATCATGAGATGACAACATAAAATAGGAGTAATATTATAGAGAGGTTGAAGGATGCAATAAAATAATGATCCCTTTCATCCCACATAGTTTGTCAGTGCTGCTGTTTTTTTTTTATATCTATTTTCCTTTGCCTTCTAGTTTTGTGATTTTAATTTTTATGAAATATTTTTAAATTTTATTTGTTTTTTTATTTTATTAATTGAATTTTAATGATTTCTATGAATTATTTTTTGAATTTTGAATGGTTAATTTATTTTATGTTGTTTATTTTTTTTATGATAGTTTTTTTCAAATGTGTTAAGGATGATTTTACAGTTTCTTTTATTTTGTTTAGGTTGAATTGTATCAAATAATTTTTATTTTTAAATGGTTAAAATAGATTATTTTTATCAACTTTTATTTTATTTTATTTTATTTATCACGTGTATGCTCTTGCCCTGGTTTAGACTTTGTGGGTGCATATTTGTTGGGGCATGTGACTGCCTTGATTTGTCTGAGCCTAAAGACATTATTATTTCAGGACTTAGCTGTTGATTTCTTTGTAAAGAGTCTCACTTATTGGCCCATGTTCTATTCAATTGGGTGGGTTTTTGTCCACAGTGATTCTTGCATATCCACTTGTGCATCTTTTTTAGGTGAAAGGTTGCCTTGTTTTGCTAGAAGATAGTTAGGGGGGCTTGGAACTCACTAGACCTGTGCCTAGATTTCATGCTCTTGAGGAGTAGTGGCTTGTTGGGTGGCTATGGTGTTGGTAGCTCTATAATAACTAGTATTGTGTTATTTCTCTGATTGTTGAGGTAAGGATGCCATGAACACATATGCATGGGCATCTTAGGGCAGGGAGTTGTGACTAGGAAATTCGGTCACATTTCGAGTTGCAAGCTCAAGACGTGACATATGCATATCATTTTTCTACTTCTCAGGGTACAAGGAAGGAATTATAATGGTTTGAATGACATGTCTGTCAAGAGAGGCATACCCTTTTAGACTTTGAACTTATGGATGAGGTTTCTCATTGGCTACCTGACCCTAGTCATACTGGGGGTAGGAAGAATCAATATATGCATGTTTTTACTCTTCATTGATAGTTAAAAACTTTACCAAGATGAGTGTTAAAAGAAAAACATGAGGACAAGAATGCCATCATTTCCTTTCTGAATGACATTCAACGCAACTAACGGAAAATGCAAGGTTCTTTGGATAGGATGGAAGCTCGAATAATGTAGATAGAGAAACATATTCAGTGTGAGTTCAAACCCATAATGCCTCTATGTACGAGTGCGAAAGACCTGGCTCCAGTGTCATCCTTAGATTTCTGATATGGATATCATGCAATGGATTTCTTTCAACAATCTATTTATGGTATTTTGGCTTCTTATGTTCAATAAACTTTGGTGGTATTTTGTAAAAACTTGACAATATCATATATTGGCCAACAAATTCGGTTTCTTGTATGGCATAGCAAGGCCGATATCTTTTAACATTATTCTTATTAGTGATGTATTTTGACATTTGATAGAAATATAATCAACTTACAATTCTTTTTTGTAAGTTAATTGTATTTCCTTCAAAAATCAAGTTACATCATTGATAATCATTGTTACAAAAGATATCGATATCACTTTTTCATACTGGAAACTAGATTTTTTGGTTAGTATATGATAATGCCAAGTTTTAAAAAAATACCACCAAAGTCTACTGAATATAAGAAGCAAAATAAAAAACCCAGAAGATGAACTACTAAAATATATCCACAAAATGATATCCATATCAAGGATTTGAGGATGACACTAGAGCTAGGTCTTTCACACTCGTAATGGGTGGCACTGGGGGCTTGAACTCACATTGAATGTGTTTCTCCATGTGAGTCATTCAGGCTTTCATCTTACCTATAGAATCCAACATTTTCCACTAGGTTTGTTGAATGTCATTGAGGAAGGAAAGGATGTCATTCTTGTCCTTGTGCTTTTCCTTTAACACTTGTTCCAATAGAGTTTTAACTACTAATGAAGAGTAATAGCATGCATGTATTGATTCTTCCTTCCTCTAGTATGATAAGGGTCAGGGAGCCAATGAACAACCTCCTCTAAAATTTTAGAGTACAAAAAAAATTGTCTATCTTGACAGACATGTTCTAACCACTGGATTTCCTTACCTGTACCAGGAGAGGCTACAAAATGATATGCAGTTGCTGCCTCCTGGGCTTGCAACTCAACACATGACCAACTATGCTAGTGTTGGAAATAATACTAAGAGGGGGAGGATGGGGGGGGAGGGTGTGAATCAGTATTAGCAAGTCAATAACTTTTCATTTCCATAATCAGATTCATATACGCTACTTCAGTTAATGGAACTCGTGTGTACACACAACTGTGTTTAAGGCAACTAGCGTATATCCAACAAACTTATGATTTAGTTAATTCATCATATGTTGATCTTTAATTAGTGCATCATAACCTCATTAATCATATAAACAGTGACCAGGTGCAGTAAAAACAGAACAGACCATCACATATAAGAAACACACATGAACACCATGATTATAAGGTGGAAACCCAATGCGGAACAAAAACCACCTGCTGCTATCTTCATTTTAATATAAGAAAAACTTGTTTACAATCTTGTATTGGCACAGACACATACTAGTACGTAGGCACCCACCTGCAGAATGCTACAACCTTCTCTCATTATCCAGCTTCTACTGGAAGGGAGCTACAACCCCCTGGCTCTTATACTAGCCAATATATTTACTAGTACGTAGGCACCGACCTACTGAAGGCTACAACCTTCACTCGTTTTCCAGCTGCTACTGGAAGGGAGCTCCAACCCCTAGACCTTGTACTGGCTGATATGTTTACCAGTACGTAGGCACTGGCTTACAGAAGGCTAAGACCTTCTCTCTTCCTCCAAGGGCCACGTTTCATAAATTTTCAGACTGGATACTCTTGGATCACAACACCAAAATTTGAAGGCCATGTTTAATCCAATTTTCATATTGGACCCATAAATAACATTGAAGCTCAAAATCAATCACCACTGCAATACAGCCATTGCATTAACCAATCATTAAATACTCAATCATCAATCTCTGAATCACCCACAACTGAATCACACAGTCACCAGAACATAGAGCAGAACCCAGAACTTTGCAACAACTACTAGAACCATTTGCAAATTCAGATATCATATTTCATAATATATACGCTACTCTGATGAACTGAACCAGCATGTATACACATTTTTACCAAAGCGAACCCGCGTACAAATCTACAAATACTAACTTAAAACCTTCATATCTATTTCAGAATTCAGTCATATCCAGATCATAACATTTGCAGAATAAAACATGCGTCAGTATTCAGATCTAGTCTATCCATGATCAAACCACATAATGATAATACACTCCAAGCCTTAAGATCCCGATCCATTAACCATCATCATCCACATAGGTGCATCCTTGGTTCAGATCAAGGAAAGCATCACAAACCCATAACCTGCATACTGGATCTCACACTTTATTAGATATTCAATACTTGCACACCTGGCCTAATGATCTTCTCCTCCTTTTATAGTTTTAGGCCTTTCTCAATACCATGGACCAAGACCACTTAGGACCAATACCTTGGACCAAATACCTAGGGTCAATACCTCGGACCAAATACCTTGGACCAATCCCATGGATCAAAATACCATGGACCAAATACCTTGGACCAAAACTTAGTTTTCCAAGATATACGTGGTTTTCTTTCTGTGAAAGTGTGTGTGTACGTTATACGCCCCTTTTGGTTTGTTAACTTGCGTGTATACGCTCCTTTGTCAAGGTGAACCTGCGTATACCTCTCTTTATTCATTCTTTGTAGTCTGATCATTAATTCTTTGCTATTGACCTGCTGCACTATGATCTGTCATCTCAGTGAGTTGCCACCAAGGACAACACGTGTATCATAATGCCAACAATGTCCCCCTTTGGACTTGATGGAAACAACCACACCAAGACACTCTCCCCATTTGACATCAAGGGCAAAGGGCAGACCAAGATATTCTCTCCCTTTGATACACATTATGCTCTCCATACTCCCCCTGAGTACATGCTGAAATATCTGATTGAGCTCCCCCTTTGTACATGCTGAGATGCACTAAACCGTCCATGCTCCCCCTGAGCATATGCAGAGTCTGCAAAATATTTTTTTTCAAAAGAATAACATGACTCTATACATACATTACCAATGACCTTCCTATCACCAATGACTTATACATCCATCTCCCAACCAAGTGGAGATATACCAAATGTTTATACATGACTGATATAGAAATTATTACATCATTCTTCCCATGCATAGTGGGGGTACAAATTAGGTCTTTGCATGACATTTACATCAAATGTTATACATGACTCTTATAACAAAGACCAACAATCTAAACAAGACCATGATAGTCATCAATGACTATCATACACCATATATGATCTGCGCCATAAGCATATGTCCACAGCATCCAGACTTGTAACCTGTAATACCATTCTCTTGTCCAACCAACAATAATATTCCACTTAAGTGATCATCCATGAATCTGATCTGAATACCAACAATGTGACCCCAAGTATCATCTGAGATAGCAAGATGTATCATTTAGCCACATAAGCATCATAACCAAAGACTTTTAACCATAATTCCAACAATGCATTATTCGAAGCATATACTCCCCCTGAACCTGTTCCATCTGTTCACTGTCAGATATGATCATGCATATATCAACAAGAAGTATCAAGGCATATATATCAAATTAACTTGTGAGGATCAAAAGCACTTCTAAATAACATTTTATGAGTACCAACACATTTCCACACATCATTGGTAGATTGTAACCATCATAAAACAGAGCAAACAATTGAATGAACCATATTAAACCCTTTTCTTGAGTTTGTCCAGCTGCTTTTTCTTCAGAACACCATATATGCGACTGTGTAGCATCTAACTCGTGTATATACGTGACTTGTATGTATGAAACTTGCATATGAGATTTAGAACACTGAAGTTTCCTAGTTTCAGCTCCCCTTGAGTCTGTTATGTCTATACACTGTGCCATGCCACATTTTTCTCATTGTACTTCCTTCTTCTTCCATATCTTCGATTGTGATGATGTTTTCTCATTTTGGTATGGTGCCCAAAATATTCTCATGCATTCCTTCGCTATATTTCCAAAATTGTTACATGCATAACATCTCACATATTTCATATTCCTTCTGTGGCAGTCAATGGCTTTGTGACCAAACATATTGCAAGAACAACAATATCCCTTAAAGTACTTGGAACGTGATGATATTTTTGTGCGATGGTCTTGCACCATTCTACTTATGTATCTCGCTGCAACATGTCCAAGATTATGACATACATAACACTCAACATTATTCATCTGAGAAAATAACAGACTATCACTTCCACAGTTTGGAGTAAAAGATTTTCTTTGAAGGATTTCTTTCCTTGGTTGTTGATGGGGTTGACCTCTTATCTCCTTGTTGAGCATTTTAGGTATGCATTAGAGTTCCTTGCCTCACCTTATGAGCTAGATTCACCTTCAACATATTCATAAAAACCAAGACCAGTTTTGATAGCAGGAGATCTTTGACTACTAAGAATATCATCCAAAATCTTAGTACTATTTTGAAATCATAACAGTTTATCTTTTTCTTCTAAGTTACTTTTTAAGATATTTACCTCAAGCTGATGTTGTTCTTCCTTTTCCAGGTGTTGCTTCAGCCTTTCTTCCTTCTTCCACTTGTTGCCTTAATTTTAGAATCTCATTTTCTTGTTCTTTATCTACTTCATTCTGCTTATTTTTTAATGATATCACTTCATCATGCAACATTTGATGTACTTTGAATGTACACTCCAGTTGAGCTTTTAATCTGGTAACTTCTTCTTTGAGGGCACACTCTCTTTTGTTAAATAGATCTTGTTGTTCTGATGCTTCATTTGATTGTTCATCTTGAGGTGATTTGGACTCTGAATCCTTGCTTCCATCTAACAGCTAATTGTCTCTTCTACTGTCACCGTTCTTTTGAGTTGTGTTCTTCTTCTGAGGTGCTTTCTTCTTTAGCTTCTTTCCCATTGTTTCTACGAATCTCCTTCAAGCGATCAAGCCTCTACCAAAGGACCTGATCTAATACCAGTCGATATATTTACTAGTACGTAGGCGTCGGCCTACTGAAAGCTACAACCTCACTCGTTTTCCAGCTGCTACTGGAAGGGAGCTCCAACCCCCTGGCTCTTGTACTGGCCGATATGTTTACCATTACATAGGCGCAGGCCTACAAAAGGCTATGACCTTCTCTCTTCCTCCAGGGACCACGTTTCATAAATTTTCAGACTGGATACTCCTGGATCACAACACCACAATTTGAAGGCCACGTTTCATCCAATTTTCATATTGGACCCATCAACAACATTGAAGCTCAAAATCAATCACCACTGCAATACAACCATTGCATTAACCAATCATTAAATACTCAATTATCAATCTCTGAATCACCCACAACTAAATCACAGAGTCACCAGAACATAGAGCATAACCCAGAACTCTGCAACAACCATTAGAACCATATGCAAATTCAGATATCATATTTCATAATGTATACGCTACTCTGATGAACCGAATAAGTGCGTATACGCGCTTTTACCAAAGCGAACCCATGTAGAGATCTACAAATACTAACCTAAAACCTTCACAACTATTTGAGAATTCAGTCATATCCAGATCATAACATCTGTAGAATAAAACATGCGTCAGTATTCAGATCTAGTCTATCCATGATCAAACCACATGATGATAATACACTCCAAGCCTTAAGATCCTGATCCATCATCCATCATCATCCACATAGGTGCATCCTTGGTTTAGATCAAGCAAAGCATCACAAACCCATAACCTGCATATTGGATCTCACACTTCATCAGAGATTCAATACTTTCACACCTGGCCTAATGATCTTCCCCTCCTTTTATAGTTTTAGGCCTTTCTCAATACCATGGACCAAAACCAGTTAGGACCAATACCTTGGACCAAATACCTAGGTTCAATACGTCGGACCAGATACCTTGGACCAATACCATGGATCAAAATACCCTGGACCAAAAATTATTTTTCCAAGATATATGTACTTTTCTTTCTGTGAAAGTGCGTGTGTACGTTATACACCCCTTTTGGTCTGTTAACCTGCGTGTATATGCTCCTTTGTCAAGGTGAACCTACGTATACCTCTCTTTATTCATTCTTTGTAGTTTGATCATTACTTCTTTGCTATTGACCTGCTGCACTATGATCTGTCATCTGAGTGAGTTGACACCAATGACAACACCTGTATCATAATGCCAATATCTAGACACAACCACTTTCCCCATGATGACCACAGATGTGTTGTTGCAACATTCTTCCTTCAACAAACAAAGGAATATAACAATACTTATAAAGCCATTGATACCACATGCACACAATAGGCCACAATCCCATAGGAGCATAAAATGGAGGCACAAGTGTGGTGAATTTTATACCCCAAACATGTAATATAAGAATAGGACCACCTTTCCCTTGAAATAGAAACACAATTGGGTTAAACTCAAAAAAATCAAGGAAATCACATTCCCTATATGCAACCACATAGTCCTAATCGGGCCAATAACAAACACATACCAAATGTCTTAGCCAAGGGATTGATATTACCTGATAATGCATGCGAGGATGATATGAAATGTTCTAAATTAAAAAGCCAAACCTTGAGTTATGAGCTATCAGCCTCCATCGACCATCCAAAAAAACAACACCATTTCTATACATTGTCTTCAATCTAATATGAGTGTCAACCTTCACAGTATTAAAATGATCTCCACCATAATCTTTCTTCCATAAAAATAGGGGATGAAGGCTACTAAAGAACAATAACTTGGCATGAATTTAATCATTCAAGTTCCATTATGAAAGTTTTCAATTTTCCCCTTGTTCTTTAGCTGCCTTGCACCACATTACAGTATCACACATTTAGAAAGGGATGCAGGGTTCCCTCTAACATCAGAGTTATTCCATTCTCAAACCTGAAAAGCCCTCTCCATGGCAAGAAAACCACAATGAATACTCTAGAAGGCAACAGGCCATATAATGAACAAAATGATTAACTTCGCGTTGTATATGGGCGTGATAGGCCGCACCACCCTCTCTTAATTTCTTGCATAGTTGGTGGCCTCAAACTCATGTTCCAAATGTCTACCCAACCCCATCCGGAAATATAAAGAAATTGTGAGTGAGATATTACTAACTCAATTTCTTATGGGGATATTTTTTTATTTAAATATTTTGATAACTTTTAACCATAGTTATTTTAAATTTGTTTTTTAATCTAAATCAATATTATATTTAGATTCAAATGTCAATATGAGGATTATAATTTTATATTTTATAATAATAATTATATTTAATGTAAATTAATACGAGGATTTAATATTCTAATTATTTTATAATATAAGTAAAGTATTAGTAATCTAATTATTAAAATTTGAATTTTAAATAAATTGATATTTATATTTAAATTGAAATATTGATCGAGGATGGATCTTGTTGAGTTCAGTCAAAGCTTGCTAGGTAACTTTTGAAGACCAAAATAGCCTCAGATGGCATCAGTTCTTGACATGCTCGAAATTTTAGTAGTCTCAGATGCTCCTGAAAATAGTGCCAAGCTAAAGAGCTCATTGCGTTGAATCCGACAATATCTTCGGTTTCTGAAAAAGCCTCCAGATGAAGGAGAAATCACCTGCTGAAGTTTTAGCCAAACAAGCAAAAGATTGCGGCCTTGCAGGCTAAGTGGCAGATCCACAATGGGACACGTAGCAGGTGGTCAAAGTCAATAGGTGGTTAAGTCAATGCAGAAGTTGGATGGGCAGAGTCAGGGTTTGAACTGTGACCTTCGTCGTAACACTACAAAACCTTACCATAGCACCAAGCTTGTGCTTTATTAAACCATGGGCACATTATTGTATATACGGTTTGTAATAATGGAAAATGGGGGTAAGGTTGGCGGAGCCTACGGTTATCACTCCTCTTGATCTCCAAGGCTGAGGAAGTGTCTAGCTGAGGCAACCATAGACCAACCTTTTGTCTTGGTAGCTAGCCCAACCAAGCCAAAGAGGGCTCTCTCCACAAAATCATAGCCAGGAGGGCTAGATGAATTAGGGTTTTAGGCTAGTTATAAAGTGCAGAGGGTTTTGTTTGTTTGAAATTGAGTCGCCGGATAAGGATTAAGTCAAAGAAGCTAGGTCAGGGCAAATAAGATATGATTGTAGACATTCAAAGGGGAAATATAGGTAGGTAGGCTAGCACATTATGGTTTCTTGGGATGAGATTATTCAGACAGGTGAGGATCTAGGAAGAGCATGAAAGATTTATTCTTCCTAAACTGAAGAAAGATGAACAAACTATGAAAACTTCCCCAAAATAGAGCATGTGAGATGATTTTTGTTTATCAACTTGAAAGAGATCATACAATAGACATGAAATGGAATATGGTGCAGCAATACATTCATATAAATGAAACTGAAGAAAAAACAATGCTAGACAACCATACCACAATGTATCCCAAGAAAATAGCTGCAACTCGTCTATTAAAACTATCCAAATTCTGATACAATAATGTCTCTGATCAAAACAACAATATCCAACTGAGTCTAACCTTTGAAAAGACTAAAAAATACAATATATAGGCCTCAAACAAACTCTTCCCAGCCCTAGGGGTCAAATCCATGAGAGGAGGAGCGGTTCCACCAAAATTTGAACTGATAGCTAGAGTATAGGGTGGTCAAAATGACTCATCCCTAATTACAATGAAACTGATTCATTACACCTCATAGAGTCTATTTACCTAATGTATTTACCCTAGGTAATAGTAAAAATACCATAATTACATTTACATCATCAATTACATCAGTTAAAACTTGATTTCCTAGGATGAAAATCAAATCTGGAGAAAACCAGTGAAAAATCAGACAATTGGTCAAACACGCCATCTCTTTGTCAAACACACCATCCATTTTGCAGGATGATTTTGAATTCCTTCCCAGTCTAGTTTCTAGATCTACCTTCAGTTTCCAAAATGGTCAAGTTTTGGCCCTCCAAAAGCTGATTCTCCCAAGACTAGTCAAACGCGCAACGCCAAGGTGAAAAAGGAGGCAAAACATTGATTTTTTGTGTGTTTTTTCACCTTTTCACCTGTCATTTTTGCAAACCAAGGCTTGCAAAGTTGTTTTCCTGCATGTCTTCCATGCTCTGAATCCAATGGTGGTCTTCTTTTGGCCAAAAAGTGCCCCAAACAAAAGCACAACGCCATTGGCATTCTAGCCGTAAAAAAATTGTGTATGATTACTTGAAAAACACTAAACATCAAAATTACCCCAAAACTTCTCAAAACTGGTGAAAGGATTACTGATCATGTGGTTTTTGCATGGATTGAGGCTTCAGTGAGGATTTCAAGTCTTCCTTCCTCTTCTTGCTTGTTTAGGGCTTCAATTTTTGCATTAGCTCTTCTAAGTTTTTCCCTTGCAATCTTGTTTCTCATGGCATAATGTTTTGCCATCTTTCTCTGAATTTCATTTTCTTTGTTGGCCATGTGCTAGATATTTTCCAAATGTTGGTTTACCTTGTCAAGCCAATGCTCCTGGTTCTCATTAATCATGATGGCAAATTGTTCATTCCATGTGAGCTGATTTGCAAGTTCAACCTCCTTTTGTCTCTCTAGTTTTAGACCTCTTTTCAATCCTCTAGTCCTGGGTCTACTTTTTGGTTCTTGTTTAGGTTCACTGTGCCTATCATAAACTTCATCAAGCAATGCCTTGGCTTTCATTTCTTCTCTTTTTGCCTTGATGAACTGAATCTCCATGGTATCATGCTTCGCTTGAAGTTGTTGGTTTTCTTGCTCATAATATGAAATAATAAATTTAGACCTATCTAAGTTGGTCTTGAGCTCCCTGATGAGTGCATCTTTTTCCTTGATGACTATGCTAGTGTCCTCATTGCCATTATGCTCATCTAGGTCAATAAGGTCAAAATACTATTTTGTTTCATGGAGATCGTCCTCCTTATCCTTGATCTCTGCCTATGTCATATTTTCTTTGCCTTTGTGTACCTGCTTTGTTGGTGAAGAAGGCAGGGCCCCTCCCACAATCTGTGGGGAAAACACCTGCCTATGACCTCTCTGATAAGTATGTGCATGTATGCCCAAATCTACCCTCTTAGGCTTGATGACCTCAACCTACTTAGTCTGCTTCGGCTCACCGATATCATCTCTGCTAGGTGACTCGATGCGCTTATGAAATGGTGATGGTGAAGGAGACTGATTTCATGATGATGCATGACATGTGGGTTGAGACGGAGGAATGGATGTGGAAGGATGAGATGATGAAGGCACATCTTGAACATGCTGAATAGATGGATCAATGAATATGCCATTGGCTATGAAAGTACTCCATGAAATGTTCAATTGTTTGAGTTTATGGAGGACAATGATTTTGATGAGGGGGTGGTGGAAAATACTTCTCACTTGATGGTCATATTCTCTTTTTTGGACAATATATGCCATCTTGTCAATGCTCTGGAAGAGAAAATAAGGTATGTTGAGCATCTTGACCCTTGTGAAGTGCATGAGTAGTTGGATATGATAGGTATAAAGTCTAGAAAACCTTCCCTCACAAGTAAAGTATCTCATGATGATTTTCATCATGGGAACATATCTATCCAGGAGGTAAGAGAAAGGAAAAAACCTATTTCTATCATTCTTGTATCTAGGTTTGATATATGGGTCATAGTAATTCTCCTCCAAGTTTGTTTGCTTAAACATTTTTCCCCAACATTTGGGATTCCAGTAGCAGCTGATATGATGACAGTGGACACAGTGAAAGTGACACAAACAAGGGTTACCTGGTTGTCATGGAGATTGGAGATGAATAGTATACTTAACATAGGATGATGTTGGATCTTTTGTACTTTCTCACAGAATTCAAAACATCCTAGATGTTTAAAATATGTCACAGTCATGGGAGATGCCATGAGTTCCTTGGTATTCCTGGGCTCAAGTCTAAGGATTCTCCCTCTTTTGCTTGGCTTCCTTCCCTTTCTTTCCTCCTCCTCATTGGAACTTCTGTTTTCTTCTTCTGTCTTGATTTTTTAAAACCATAGGGAGATGAAATGATATTGGAATATAGGCATAGGGAGTTAAGAATGGTGTGAATAAATTCAGGGAGATGAGGGAATTTAAAGGAATTTGGGATAAGGAATTTTATTACAGGTTAGGGGGTTTGGGAGCCTAGGTAAATATAACACCTAGGTCTTAGGGTTTTGGGAATAAAGGGCTTTGGGAAGTAGTGAAATGATGTGGGGGTTAGGAAAGTGTTTAATAATGATAAGGGAAGGGAATAGAAGTATTAGGGAGTGAAATTGGAGGTGTGGGAATGAAACTAGGGTTTGTAGGTTTGAGAACTCCAAATTTCACACAAGAGACTTAATACCATGAATTTACGACTTGTGAAATGCAAGGAGGGTATATTTTAGTGCTTATTACTTGCTGGAGGAAGAAAAAAACCAAACTTGAAGTTTCTGAGGCAATGGCACTTTGTTTTAGAGGCTGGAGAGAAATCTGGTCAAACGCGTAGTGTAACACTGGAACGCGCTCTCGACTTGCCAAATGTGCAACGTGACACTGAAATGCGCAACGTAATACATAAACGCGCAGTGTAACACTAGAACACGCCCTCCACTTGCGGCCAAACGTGTAGCATGACACTGAAACACGCAACGTAATACACAAATGCTCCCTCCAGTTGCCAAACGCGCAGCGTGACACTGAAACAAGCAACGTAATACACAAACGTGCCCTCTAGTTGCCAAACACGCAATGAAAACTCCGTTTTGCTAATTTCACTTGTTAAACTCGAAAATTTCTCTTTTTTGAGGTTGCTCGACTATGACAAGAGAAAATGAGGTGTAAATGGATGACTCGAGGGTTTTAAATACTTGGTGAAATTTGATTTTGTTAATTTAAAACCCATTTGCTAATGTTTGAAAGCACTTTTGAAACATTGCACTAATACCCCTTGACCTTGTATTTTTGCTTCGTAGATTGATCACTTGATGGATTAGACACTTTTTGATTTGACATTTATTGTCTAGTTGGCATGGTGGAACTGAGTTAACAGCTTTGAGAAAATGCTACTTATTACATATAATGACATAAAATTACATAAATAAAAAAATAAAATTACATTTCTGTTTTTTGGAATAAAATTACAATCTGGAAGGAAACTCATACTTGAAATCAAAATTACAACTTTGACAACCATCTTTATATGTTTGCAAATCCTCTTTAAATGAAAAAGGGATATTATTTTTTTCACTTTCATAATTTTGTTGGCCTTATGCAGTGAAATGGTGTTTATTGGACCTTGAAAGAATGAAACCTTAAGACCTAATGAAAACCTTGAGCGTGCAGACTTCATGGTGACTTAACTGACATACAGACCTAATGAAATAAACTTTCATAATTGATGTATGCTTAGTAAGACATGAAGGTGGGCCAACAAATATAGATTTTTGAGGGAGAGTGAGGTTTTTTTACTAGGGCTACCATCAATGAGTAAATGTTTGAATGAGGACCTAGGTGGAATGAAAAAACTTTTTGAGCGACACCCTAATATGAATATGAAAAGAGGCGTTTTGATCACTGATGACAGTATGCAAATACTGACTCTAACCTCGACCTTATTGGGGATGGAAGCTCCTTGGAGGTGTCAAGAACACCGTAGACCAAGTGCCTAACCATGTGAGTCAATACGGTCAAAACTTAAACTGAAATGCATGACAACTCAAATAACACAAATTGACTCGAAGCTGACTTGAAATTGACAGAAAAATGACTCAGTACTGACTTACTTAACTGACAACTGAACTTTGAAAATGGAAGAAAAACAGTGAAGCTCCATGGCCTTAACTTTGGGCTCCAAACTCCAGTGATTCTCTACTTCACACTTGCAGAAAGTTAAACTGTTATTGACAATGAAATCAGGAAATTTCTAAGAAGCATGTTTGAGAAAAGATAGTGCTTAAGGAGCCTACCATTGACTGGTCCTCCTAAGAATGGTTCTCCACTCATCTCATCTAGCACAAAATAATTTCGCCCTCAGAAAGCTAAAATATTATAAGGCCCTTTCCAAAAAATTTCAAATTTACCGTGCTTACCCTTTTCCTCCTTTATGGCATCCTAACGGAGTACCACATCTCCAATTTTGAAGTCATCCTCCTTTGTTTTCCAGTCATATATTTTCTTTATCTTGTCATGGAGCTTGGAGGTGTTCTGAAATACCTCGTCTCGTGTCTGCTGTAGGTGAATCATTTGACTGATTCGACACTATATATCATTTTCTTCACTTCCTTATTCTTGTAACAACTTCATGATCGATACTGCTAATGATGAAGGAAACATAATATCTACTCCATACACTATTTGAAAAGGAGAGAGTCCAATAGATTTCTTATTACTCACTTGATCTGCCCACAATGCATTGATAAGCTTTTTGTGCCAATTCTTTTTGTTAGCCTCCAACATTTTCTTAATGATGTTGATCAAGGATTTATTGGAGGACTCCACCAAGCCATTTCCTTGTGGGTAGTAAGATGTTGAATGTCCCAACTTGATATTATATCTGTCAAAAAAATCAGTCATCTTCTTAGACTTGAATGTTGTCGCATTGTCTGTGATGATCTTATTAGGACAACCAAAACGAGACAAGATATTAGTTTCTAAAAACTGAATGGTA